>ML813983.1:52966-125360 GCA_009831015.1 Picea engelmannii | reverse complement strand
CCTTGGGTTAAACAGTGTTAATTCCAATTTATTCCAGTGCTTTATCATGTAGAAATTAGACCAAATCGACTTACAATTTCTTATGAATACCTATTGAAATATTTATACTCTGTGTACTGTAGGTTTTCCTGTAGATAATTTTGCAATTCCTTCGATTATAAATTATACATAATTACATCCCAAGTATATGCATACCCGGATATCATAAATGTTTAATATGTATGAGAAAGGGATTTCGTTCACTTATTGTATTTCTGCATAGTCATAACCTACAGAAAAATAAACATACGAAATTTTGAATACTTGAAGGTGTATGAACTCTATCCCGAATGAAGATCCTCCATCGTTTCTACTAGTCCATTCATTATAGTAAAAAATAATTCCTACTAAGTTCCTACAGTTTTTTTTGTGAGAAAACAAAGGTCAATCGGGTTTTGGTGATTACAAATGCCGAACACAAAAACAAAATACCTTGTTGTTTTTCCGAAACGCTAAATGTGGAAAGAATGTTGGCCCCACACTTCAGGGTTTTGGGGTTCGAGATTTCACAATTTCAACTACCCAAACACCAACACACAACAAATCCCAAATTGTGAAAAGTGAAAGGATTGTGGGACCAACACTTTGGGGTTTCGGGGTTCAGGATTTTGCAATTTCAAATTCCCAAACACCAACACACAATAACTCCCGAATTGAAAAAAGTGAAAGGACTATGGGACTAGCACTTTGGGGTTTCGGGGTTCAGAACTTCGGGGTTTATGAACACCTGACGCACAAACAAAAAGAGATAGGAAATGTCGAAATGCGAAATGAGATTAGTGTGTGGGCCAAACAATTTCATGTTTCATCATTTGGTAAAGCAAAGGAACTCCGCTTATATATAACAAGCAAATCCCAAGTTGTCGAAAGATGAACTTTTTTATTTGATCGTTTTTTTTTTAGAATTACCCACTCTAACAAATAAACTCGGAATAACTAAAATATTGGGTTCACAATTGGTGAAACAAATGATTACTGTGTTTGCTCAAACAATGAACTCATCAAGAATTAAAATGAGATTTCAAACTCAATAACAAAAGATCATAATCGTAGAGCAAACCTCCAAAATAGGGAATAACCAAATCAATTCAAAAAATGCTTCAACAAACCTACTCAATCTGGATACTCATAGATAGATCTGTCTCATATTGCAATTACAAAAATATAACTTTTTCCTATAGATGAATTTATACTTTTGAATTCACTTGCACAAAATAACTCTGCCTCAAGTTTTTAATTCAAGAGGGGCAATCTATGGAAGCCATCTTAGGAGGGGCAAGTTTTTAATTTAGTCCTTGATCATAAAACTACAGATACCATCTATGGAAGCCATCTCAACTTAGTACAGTTAGATACAACACAACAGGTAGACATAACCATTCACACAACAAATGTTTACAAAACTCAGAATGTTGTTCCGGACACTATTCATACAGTTAGATTAATGAAATTACGACATAGCCTCCACTCCCAATATGCCAATCTCAACATTGATTTCACTCAGAAAAACAAATAAAGAAAGAAAATAGTAGTGAATTTAATTTAGAGGAGATTTCTTCCAGAATTTAACCATGTGAAATACTTTCAACTATCATAACAAATAAAAGGCCAATTCTATCATTTTTTCAGAAAGGGGTCACTGGAGATTAGATTTACCATGTTTTCTCTGTCAGTATTTAGGCTTCATGAATTCGAACTGATTCTTCCTACGCATTATTATCTATCATAACTAGAAGATGCATTACATCTGTGATTGAATCATTCACCAGAGAATGGAAATTATTTTAGTTCCAATTTAATGAATACATTGCATCAGATATAAAATCATTCAGGTAGGAAAAGAGTAGAGCAACATATATGAACCAGATCGCGAGAAGGCAAAGGGAACAACCAAGTTCCTCCCAACCGTAGAACAAGGCAGCCAAATCACTTACCCTATTCACCTCCTAGCCTGACCATGAGTCCATGAGGGCTAACTCAGAACTACTCCTCAACAATGTCTTTCAGTCTTTAGTAGACTCCTCTTCCCTCACACTCAATCATTAGTGTTCATAACAAGAATAAAACAATAGTCTCTTTTTCTCAGCATACTTGGCAGTGTCCTGCCTCCTTGCATATGCTATTTATCAATTTTGCCCAGGTCTTTTTCCCTCCATTGGGAATTTTCACAGCTTTCTAAATCCTTGATCTTCAGGGGCTTCCAGTGGCCAAATCACCAATTTTCCACTTGTAATAATCAACCCAGAGGTAGTTCTAACATGTTCCCCACTCATGGAGTCATGGTCAGCTAAATTAAACATGGTTGTTCCATTTGTCCTCCTGCAATCAATATAAAATATTATGTTTCCATACAACTGTCATAGTCAAATAGTTAGTTGGGTCTAATCAAGTCTCTGCCCAACAGTCAAAATAATTGATTACAATTACCAAATTTGAAATCCAAAATTTCCATAAATGACAAAAAATTTCCGAATTCGAATTTACTAAAACGGAAATAAATTTCCAGCAATTTTAGATTTCAAAAATATTTTATTTTTGGGGATGTCACATCCTCTCCCCCTTCAATAAAACACTGTCCTTAGTGTTCATTCCTTTCCTGGAACAGGATTGCATGAGATTTCTTCAAATCTCCATCCAACTCCCAAGTGGCCTCCTCAAGACTAAAGTGCTTCCATTGCACCTTTACCTGAGTGATGGCTCTATTCTGAAGTGTTATTTCTCTCCAGTCTAGAGTGCGCAGGGGTTCCACCTGGAACTCATCTTCAAGTTCCACCTGCACCAAGTTCCAATCAATCCTATGAGTAGGGTCATGAATATACTTTTTCAACAATAAAACATGAAATACATTATGAATTCTTAGATTAGCTGGGAGTGCAAGTTGGTATGCTATGGGTTCAATTCGAGCTAGTATCTCTAAGGGCCCACAAAACTTGGGTGCCAGCTTCGCACAATTCCCCAACTTCAATGAGCTCTTTTAGGCTTTGAACTTCAAATAAACATGGTCTCCTACTTGAGATTCCAAGTGTCTTGTTTTCTGATCTACATAGCTCTTCTGTCTATCCTGTGCTTCTTTGAAGTTTTGTTGTACCTTTCTTACCATGTTCTTCATTTCTTGGAGCATCTCTGGTCCAATCATGAGTCTATCAGTCAGGTTATCCCAGCTAATTGGAGTCACACACTTTCTTCCATATAGTATTTTGAAAGGGCTCAACTTAGCTAAAGTTTGGTACCCATTGTTATATGCAAATTCTACCAAGTGCAGGTAGTCTTCCCACTTGCTTGGTTTTGTTCTTACATTACATGAAAAGCATATCCTCTATGATTTGGTTTGTCCTTTTGGTCTGTCCATCCATTTATGGATGATAGCTGGTATTGAAACTCAAGTTAGTGTTTATCGCTGCAAACAATTCCTTCCAAAAAGTGGATGTAAATTTTACATCTCTATCTGAAATCACCATTTTAGGAATACCATGCAGTCTAAAAATTTCTTTCATGAATATTTCAACAATGTTTATAGCTTTAAAAGTAGACTTTACAAGAATAAAGTGTGCAGAGTTACTGGGTTTATCAATTACAACCATGATAGAATCATTATGTTTCTGAGTTTTAGGTAAACCTGTTATAAAGTCCAGTGATATAGTCTTCCATTTCCATTCTTGTACTGGTAATGGTTGTAATAGGCCTACTGGATGTTGGTGCTCAGCCTTAACTTGCTGACAATCTTGGCCCTTAGCCAATTACTCTGTTTTTTTTTCCTTCTTACTAGGCTAGAAAAATAGTTTTCTAAGTGTTGTTATTGTTTTCTGGTAACCTGGATGACCAGAATATGGCTTCTTATGAACTTCGTCCAAAATTGTTGATTTCAATTTTGCTGAATCTAGTATGTAAAGTCTGTTTTTAAGTCATAATAGTCCTTTCTTGTCAATGCTTAGATCTAGTTTGTCAGAGCTGGCGGTCCTATTTTGTAATTCTGTCACTATCTTAGTGTAATTTCTGTCGTTAATACTTTCCGTCCTTATTATTTTTTCCAGATCACTTTTTGCCCTACTGATGTTTATCTCAAATAAACCATGGAATCTTCTTCTTAAAGTGACTGCTACTTTATTTTCCTTACCCTTGATATATCTGACCTCGAAGTTGAATTCACTCAAGAAGGATAGCCACCTTGCTTGTATTTCATTAAGATCTGGTTGGTTAAACATATATTTCACCTCGCTATTATCCATCAATAGTAGGCATTTTCTGCCCATTATATAGTGTCGCCACATTTTTAAGACATGTATTACTGCCACCAATTCTAAGTCATGCGTGACATAATTTCACTTGTGTTCTTTTAATTTTCAAGACTCGTAACAAATAACGTGCCCTTCCTAAGTTAGGACACAACCTAGTCCCTCTTTACTTGCATCAAAAGAAACTGTGAAGTCTTTATCTGGGTCTACTACCTTCAAAATGGGTGTCGATGTCAATAATTTTTTCAGCTTGTTAAATCTGTTTTGACACTTTTGCGACCAATTAAACTTGGTTCCTTTCTTTTGTAGTAACGTGATTGGGTAGGTTATCTTGGAAAACCCTTCTATAAATTTGCGATAATATATGGTGATTCCCATGAATGATAGGATATCTCCCACATCCTTAGGTACTAGCCATTCCATAATGACTTTTATGTTTGTCGGGTCTATGACAATACCTTCTGAGGAAATGACATGTCCTAAATATTGTATTTCTTTTTGATAAAAGTCACATTTGTCGAATTTCGTGTTTAGTTTGTGTTTCCTTAATGTTTGCAGAACTATTCTTAAGTGTTCATCATGTTCGTCCTTCGTTTTATAATAGACCAGAATATCATCGATAAATACTACTACGAACTTGTCTAAGTATTGACTGAAAATGTTGTTCATCAAGCACATAAATGTGGCTGGTGCGTAAGTGAGTCCGAAAGGTATGACTACAAACTCATAGTGTCAATATCTTGTTCAACAAACTATTTTTTTTATGTCCTTGTCTTTTATCCTAGCTTGATGATAACCGGATCGTAAATCCAATTTTGAAAAGATCTTGGCCCCACCAACTTGATCGAATGGATAATTTATCCTTGGTAATGGGTATTTGTTCTTAATGGTCATTTTATTCAGTTGTCTATAATCGATACATAGTCTTAGAGTACCATATTTATTTTTCACAAAGATGACTGGTGCTCCCCATGGCGAGACACTCGGTCTGATATACTCTTTGTCCAACAATTCCTGTAATTATATTTTTAATTCTGTCAATTCTGGTAGACTCATTTGGTAGGGTGCTTTTGAGATAGGGGCTGATCTGGGTAGTAAGTCTATGGAGAGATCTGTTTCTCTTCTAGGAGGTAATTATGGTATCTCATCCACAAACATGTCTCTAAATTCACGTAGGAAAGCAAAGTCTTCTAACTTGGGATTAAATTATTTTTCTAACAGATTCTTCACTTGGATGGCATAAAATTGGCATCCCTTTATAATACATTTCTTGAGTTGCATCGCTGAAACTTGTCTGAATGATATAGGTTTTGGTATGCCTTCGGCTATTCTAATAGTGCCAAAATTGTCTTTATAGCTAAGTATATTTGTATAACAGTCTAGTACTGCTTTGTGTTGTTCCAATCAATCCATCCCAATAATCATATCATAAGATCCTAGTGGTAAGATGTTCAGATTGGTCCTCATATTTTGACCATCTAAACTAAACTCAAAATCATAAATTATGTCAACTACTTTCCTTTTAGTACCTGTTTCTAGTTGTACCATCCATGATCTTTTTTTCTTCAGTTTCTTAAGTTTATTCGACTCTACTATATTAGGAGTACTATAACTTAATGTAGCCCTAGGGTCAATTAAAACATAAATTCGAGTGTCATTGATTTTACCTTCAATTTCTACCACCAAGGACTGGTGTTTAGTTTTTCGACCATCTATGGATGCATTTATTCGATGCAGGCTTCTTCCCACGTCTCCCACTGTCGAGGCTTCATGCAAATTATGAACAACAGTTATGTTTTCTAAAGTAAACGTGGACAGTTCCTCCTTAGATGAGGCTCTCCACACTCTCAACACTTTAATGGCTCGTGGGAGTTGTCCCCAAACTTCTTCCTTCCTAGGTTTACCGGTTTACCGCTACCTTGTGTATTTGGATGATTGCAGTGAAAATACTTCCTTGGGAAACTTTTTGTTGTATTCTGATAAGGAGCTGGCTGGTATCCCTTATTCCATTGGTTCATTCAATCTTGATTTTTATCCTTCCAGGTCTTGGGAAATTCTACCCGTTGTTTATATTGGTCATAGCACATTCATGCTTTCCTGAATACCTCACTCAAGGATTTTCGGTTGTCAAACTCAATTATGTCCCTGTAGGACTGTGGTAAATAGCTTAAGAATCGTTGGATTTTTACCTCATCCTCCTGGATGTATGGTATGAACCTTAGTAGTTCCATAAATTTATTTATAAGGTCCATCATCATCTGTCTGAGTCGTAACTCGTAAAATTATTTCATCTTCCTTTCATAATAGCTTTGAGAAAGGTATTGTTTATTGAAATACTTCTTAAAGTCAGACCATTCCAATTGTTTCTCCTTTAGGCACTTGTCCAATTTCAGGTCCTTCCACCAAATGTTGGCCTTCCCCTTCATATTGTAGATGGCCATTCCGACCATGTTGTTGGAATAGTTGTGGATCTGGAAGTATTTTTTGATGTCCAACAACCATGCCTCAACTTCTTCTCCTATCCTGGATTCTCCATCAAAGGTAGCTGGTTTAATCTTTTTAAATTCTCCTTTAAGTTGGTCTACTTGTTTTATTTTTCTGTTTCGTATAGTTTTGTCTTCAGATGATGGTGTCCCTTCAAACAAACTGTCTCCTTTTTCTGTTTTCAGTCCATAATTCCTGGAGGCCCTTTTGCTGACTTCTTCGTCATGGTTATTGTCTTTTGGTCTTTTCTTGGTTACTATACTATGCAGTAGGACTTCATTGATCTCTTGTTGTTCCTGTTGTTCTTTCTTCAATTTTTCATTGTCAGCCTTCAAAACCTGCAGTTCAACAATAACATTCCTCATTATTTCCAACACCTCCATGGGTGAGATTCCATCACTGTTTTGTCTTGTATCTCCAGGAGGTCCTTGCTGCGTATTTACTTCCATCCTAATTTCTGCACCCTCTTGAGCTTCCATAGTTTACAAAAACAGAAAGGGATTTCTGTTTGTATCCATAAGATTTATTAGTTTTACATAAATCAGAATAAATACTAAGAAGCTAATGTGGCCCTGTTCAGGCCCATTATTGTAACTTTTGTATGATACCATATGTAATGAACCTCAAATTCACCATAAAAAAAAAAGTTCTTCTCCAGAACATTAATCCTAAATAACTTGATGGATTCATTCTTAGGTTAAGATGACCATATTTTTTTTCTTTTCTTCTATTATTAAATTTTGATCAGTTTCTTATATTATGGTTACCCATGCTGACATTTTACTCAGCCAACCTATAGGTGTCCAGGTCATGCTAAGTTAACCGTCCATTACTCTAATATTTTCGTAAGTCCTAAATCTTCCAAACATTTATACGTATCATACACATACTATACTGAATGAGATTCGTGATTCTAGAATTCTTTCCATATGTAAATAACATTTGTCATATAATCACTATGGAAAAATAATTTTTTTCACTCTTTCTCAAGGGATAGAATCCTCGAACTCCTACATGGCCTAGAATAGGCTAGCTCTTCCCTTATCCACCTCCATGTGATCGTTTGTTACGACCACAGGCCAAGAGAAGAGGCGCCTTTCACATTTCGCGACTTAGTGATGAAAGAGAGTGAAGTCTGTCAACTCTTCAAACCCCAAAACTTGAAATCTTACCTTCGATGAGATCAACGGCTACGAAACTTCCCCTGATTCGACTGTCCTGGCTGTATCGAGATCTCGGTAAATGGGAGTTCAAAATGTATCCACACAAACCAATGGTCAATCCATTCCCTGAACTCTGATATGGGAATTCGTGTATGAGATCAATGATTCTCGTTGATCTGGATCTGAAGGTCACTATCCCTCCTAAGCTTAAGGGTGTTGGAAGACTCTAAATCTTAATCATGCATCGGGGTTTCGTATACCAGGATTTGATGACTTGCGAAGACGAGGGGTCTTGCCCTCTGATTTCTCGGATGTCGAAATGTTGAAACTTATTCACACTAAAAAAACTCATCCACAGAGCGCATGGGGGTTTCATTTACCGAGATTTTGTGACTTGCGAGGATGAGGGGTCTTTCCCTCTGATTTCCCGGATACAGAAATGACGAAAGTTATTATGCTAAACTGATTTTGATCATGGTCTATTTATCACTTCTGAACTTTCATACACTCTGAAACCTCCAAGGGGTAAGTTCTCGACCTCTGCACTCCATGCAGGGTTCTTGCACACAATGATGCGATCCTTCCTGAGCTTATCCAGGACTTAAGGAGTTCTAGGTTCAGTTTGTCTCGTAGAGGGCCTGTGCCAATCTACACTACCTCTCCTGAGCTTAACAAACTTCATCTTCCAAGGGACTCTAAATAGTTAGGAGGGTTGGCAAGCGTACATGAAACTAGGTTCGGGGTCGACGAACACACAGTTCATGACTTTGGCTTATGCCTCCATAGGACACAAGAATTTACGAGTATAAGTAAATTAAGGGTTCCAGAATGATTTAGTTTCAATTGGGTCTTTTGCGCCCTTCATATTACATTCAAGAATTTTCCCTGGGTTAAATGTTGTTAATTCCAATTTATTCCAGTGCTTTAACATGTAAAAATTAGATCAAATCGACTTACAATTTCTTATGAATACCTATTGAAATATTTATACTCTGTGTACTATAGGTTTTCTTGTAGAAAATTTTTCAATTCTTTCGATTATAAATCATACATAATTACATCCCAAGTATCTACGTACCCAGATATCATAAATGTTTAATATGTATGAGAAAGGGATTTCATTCACTTATTGTATTTCTGCATAGTCGTAACCTACAAGAAAATAAACATACGAAATTTCGAATACTTAAAGGTGTATGACCTCGTTTCTACCAGTCCATTCATTACAGTAACAAATAATTCCTACTAAGTTCCTACAGTTTTTTTTTGTGAGAAAACAGAGGTCAATTGGGTTTCGGTGATTACAAATGACGAAAACAAAAACAAAAGACCACGTTGTTTTGCCAAAATGCAAAATGCGGAAAGAATGTTGGCCCTGCACTTCGGGGTTTTGAGGTTTGGTATTTCGCGATTTCAACTGCCCAAACACCAACACACAACAACTCCTGAATTGTGAAAAGTCAGAGGACTGTGGGACGAACACTTCGGGGTTTTGGGGTTCAAGATTTTGCAATTTCAAATGCCCAAACACCAACACACAACAACTCCCGAATTGCGAAAAGTGAAAGGACTATGGGACCAACACTTCAGGGTTTCGGGGTTCAGAACTTCAGGGTTTACGAACACCTAACGCACAAACAAAAAGAGATAGGAAATGCTGAATTGCGAAATGAGATTAGGGTGTGTGCCCAACAATTTCGGGTTTTGTTGTTTGGTAAAGAAAAGGAGCTCCGCTTATATATAACAAGAAAGTCCCGAACTCCCGAAAGATCAAATTTATTATTTGATATTTTTTTTTTAGAATCACCCACTCTAACAAATAAACTCAAAATAACTAAAAGACCAGGTTTGCAATTGGTGAAACACATGATTACCGTGTTTTCTCAAACAATGAACTCATCAAGAATTAAAATGAGATTTCAAACTCAATAACAAAAGATCATAATCGCAGAGAAAACATCCAAAATAGTGAATAACCAAATCAATTTAGGAAATACTTCAAAAAAAATACTCAATCTGGATACTCATAGATAGATCTGTCTGATATTGCGATTACAAAAATATAACTTTTGCCTATAGACAAATTTATACTTTCGACATCACTTGCACATGATAACTCTGTCTAAAGTTTTTAATTCCAGAGGGGCAATCCCAGAATTTAGTCCTTGATTATAAAACTACAGATAACATCTATGGAAGACATCTCAACTTAGTACAGTTAGATACAACACAACAGGTAGACATAACCATTCACATAGTTACATTACAACAAATAGATATAATCATTCACACAGAGAAGGAAATGTTTAAAAAACTCAGAATATTGTTCCTGACATTATTCATACAGTTATATTAATGAAATTACAACATAGCCTCCACTACCAATATGCCAATCTCATCATTGATTTCACTCAGAAAAAAAAATAAAGAAAGAAAATAGCAGTGAGTTCAATTTAGAGGAGATTTCTTCCAGAATTTAACCTTGCGAAATCTTTTCAATTATCGTAACAAATAAAAGGACAATTCTATTATTCATTCAGAAAGGGGTCACTCAAGATTATATTTACCATGTGTTCTCTATCAGTCTTTAGGCTTCATGAATTCAAACTGATTCTTCCTACGCATTATTATCTATCACAACTAGAAGATGAATTACATCTGTGATTGAATCATTCACCAGAGAATGGAAATTATATCAGTTTTGATTTAATGAATACATTGCATCAGATATAAAATCATTCAGATAGGAAAGGATTAGAGCAACATATCTAAACTAGATCACGAGAAGGAAAAGGGAACAGCCTAGTTCCTCCCAACCGTACAACAGGGAAGCCAAATCACTTACCCAGTTCACCCCCTAGGTTGACCATGAGTCCATGAGGGCTAACTCGGAACTCCTCCTCAACAATGTCTTTCAGTCTTCAGTAGAATCCTTTTGCATGACACTCAATCATTAGTGTTCATAATAGCAAGAAAACAATAGTCTCTTTTTCCCAGCATACTTGATAGCATTCTGCCTCCTCGCATATCCTATTTATCAATTTTACCCAGGTCTCTTTCCCTTCCTTGGGAATTTTCACAGCTTTCTAAATTCCATATTTTTGGGGCTTCCAATGGCCAAATCACTGATTTTCCACTTGTAATAATCAGCCCAGAGGTAGTTTCAACATGTTCCCCGCTCATGGAGTCATGGTCAACTAAATTTAACATGGCTATTCCATTTGTCCTCCTGCAATCAATATCAAATATTATGTTTCCATACAAGTGTCATAGTCAAATAGTTAGTTGGGTCTAATCAGGTCTCTGCCCAACAGTCAAAATAATTAATTACAATTACAAAATTTGAAATTTGGAATTGCCATAAATGGAAATTTTTTTCCAAATTCAAATTTACTAAAAACAAAAATAAATTTCCAGCAATTTTGGATTTCAAAAATATTTTATTTTTGGAGACATCACAAAGACATTATAATGAAGTCTAGAACCTAATGTGTACATAAGAAAATATGTATATATTGATAGGGATCCTGAATTTTCAATAGACATGAAACCACAACTATAAATCAAATGCATAGGAGTTGGAATACTCTAGTTAAAGAAACAACCGATGTACTTCATTCACCATAAATCGAATACAGTAGACCAAAAGATATCAGTAACACCATTATTAAACTCTGGGAAACCTTTTTATTTCTGTAACAGAATAAGACAATGGCACAATACATAGTCGAGTTGCATAAATAACAATTACTGTGTTCTAAATCGAAGGACATAATCACTTTGACATAGATTATCATTCCGAGTAATCTTGGATAGGATTACTTTTCAATAATTAAAGACAAAAAAAAATGGTATTGCATAGTTGAATAGATCTAAATTCAAATACAGACTCAATACTTATACAAGAACTGGTAGTATGCGATTAATGGAAAAACTACTCCAAAGGTTTACTCCAACAAACATTAAAACAAACAAAGAACTAATTATAACAGAGCTAGTTGAATCATGATCTCGTTTGATGATGCTAGAACCTATAGAGTTAGCCTGAGATGTGAAATGTTTGGAACCCAAATACCTTTTGAGCAAGAGGAAGTGGTGGTTATATGAGACTTGCACAGACAGAGACCCTGCAAGAAAACAAAATCATGTAATCATTAGTCATTATTTGAGGAATATGTAACAAAATAAAAGTAGTTGCAATAAGAAAATAGAAGTTAAACCAACGATTTTCTTTCCAGAAAGACACTTATCTTATGATGCGTGGGTTCAAATCCTTTCCCCTTCACCCACTGTCTAATTTGATGTTTGGGCCGAGGGAGGAGGGTGCAATACAATCTCTGATGGGTCCTCGCAACAACAAGGCCCATCAGTAGTGACGATAAAAAGTTTTATAAGTTCCCTCAAACAAATAATTAATCAATAGCAAAACCCTTAACTTGTAAACTATACAAAATTGCCACAAGAGAAAGCCAAAGCAATAACACAGACTTTTCATACAAAATATAGACATGATTAAAGAGTTAAGTTTAAATCAATCTTGAACCAAAACAAATAAATATAATCAACAGTAAGAGCAGAGACATCGCGCTATGGTATTCAAATGAAGGAAATGAATCATAGCTCATCAAGGTGACAAGGTTTCGTTATACACACGAAATGATTATATGCCATAGGACTCCTGGTAAAATATTCTAGGTATCACGAAGATGGAAGATAGCAATGGTAAGAGAAAACCAACCGAGGGTGTGATAAACCTACAGATTGACGACTCCATCATCACAGGGGATATAGATAAAAGAAACGTATCATACTGCCCTACCAAAAAAAAAAAGTTTCCATATCTCCATGATGTTCTTTAAGGAAGAACGAAAAATAGGAATAATGAATATTAGACAAAGTGTGTACGTGCCATAGGCCTTTTCACAGGGAGACCTTTCGTAAGATATTTAACCTCCCTCTGTTTAAACGAGAGCTTATTACTTATTTAAAGGGTGGCGTATGCTATCAAGCAACCCTAACACTGAAAGACTCTAGTAACTATTGTAGAGGGATCCCAAATGACTAACCAAAGGAGAAATTTTCCGCAAGGAAGAAGACAATAGGGATGGAAAGGACACGATAGTAACTGACAGAACATCAAAACACTTAACGTTATTTCTGACGATTACATATCCTTATTTTTAAGGAAGAACTTACAAGGGTTTCGAACCCCGTCGTTAGTTAAACCATGGAGCGACCTTCATTACTTATAGACTTCTCCTCTAAAATTGTGGTATGCAGAACCTCTTCGTAAAAATTCAGAAATGCCAAAACGTTGAACCTACTCCAACCCTAAGCGACACCTTGAGATCTCATAGTAAATGTAGGGAGTGCGGAGGATGCTTAGCCATGTGACAATGGTAGAGTGAATGTGACACTTTGGGTATGGATCCCATTAAATACAAAGGAATTCGCAGGACGAACATTAATGAAGTTACAAAGATTTAACTAATACGACCATAAACAATCTCTTCCACTTAAATAATGTCATGAATTGACACTGTCATGACTCATGGTTAAAACCTTTCTCCCCTCTATGTTAGTCTGAGACATCAGTTAGATCCTAGTTATAAATATTCCATTGGCATTTGTATCTAGTACTTTCATTACACTTCAACCTTTGATTTTAAGAGCCACAAAATAACCAAGACTTGGTAGTTATGTTAGCTGCCTAGTGTAAGAGTAAATCCCAACCCTATGTCTATTATGGATAAGAAATAGTTAAAGTTTTCCTAGGAAAACATCAACGAGTAGGCGTGTGAGAAAAATTGGAGCCTTGCATTAATTAAAAGGAGTTTCACTTGTATTGTAAGACTACCCTTATGTACATATCCTATATGCATATGGGTAAATATTAAGGAAGAAGGGATTTTCCAAAGTCTCGGGGACTTTTCCTTATGACCTTTCTACTGATGACATAAATAGCGGATCTTGTGGTAAGTAGAAATCTAGGAGTTTGTAACAAGTTTTTTTTTTATAATATAATTTTAAAAAAAATTTTTATTAGAGAGTTTCATAACCAAGTCGACAACAGAGTTGCATAACTAGGACCCCTTTTCCTACCAAGAAACTATATAAACAATTTTGTTTGTTGTTGTAAATATGAGGTTCATTAAAACAACAAGAAACAACTCACAAACCATCGAGGAAGAAGCACTCACCAAACCAGTAAACAATGTATCTAGATGTAACGATGATGAGGTTGAATTGTAAGGCTAGAAGAAGGATGAAACATACAATGCCTATTCAACTAGCGGTGGACAACAATATTGTCCAAAATCCATATGATTCAAAAAGACCATATATGATCAAATATTTTGGATATGCCAACATATATGACATTGGGAATAGTGAATCCAACAACAAGACATCCAATCTGTTGTCCAATCAGAACATGACATATATGGTACTTTTTATTAATAAAAAATCAATGTTTTTAGTTCCCTAGTTCCAACAATAGATAATATGGAAATATTTGTGGTGAAAGGGAAAACTAATACAAGGTCAATGAATTATTGATCAATATAGTCCATCTATGACTACGATAGTCCCTCTATGCTAATTGATTCTAATATATCATGGAATGATGTTAATTTCAAACATCATGGTTATATCGTGGAAGTCACTGTACTAGTCGCAGGTCATTGAATAATAGAAGTCCAATTTAACACCCACCTATCGGGAATCCGTGGTTGGAGAAGTGACTTGGTATGGAATTGGGATGCGGTCGATTAGTGTTCTGATATAAGAGTATGATTGAAAACGTGAACCTGTAAGTCCACCTACCCGCAGAGCCAGACATTTTTGAAAAAATGAATAAGTGATGAGAAAGATAACGTTCAAGGAAAAGAGAAACATATATTTGGCCAAGCATAGAAGACAAAAAATAAGGGCTAATATATTCACATATGTAAAAAATATCCCATTTCCTACGAATATATATAATTGGAAATAAGTGCGAAGGTGGCGGGCACAAAAAGCAACGACTAAGGAATATGATCCACAAGTTTACTTGGTTCTTGGTTGTATGCTCCGTCTATCAATTTCTAACTTGCGAAACTCCAAGTGTTTTTTATAGGAAACAGAACAATAGAATTTCATTTTTTCTGATAAATGAGTAATACATACTAAATATGTACTTTTATAAAGTATGGACATGAGATTTTATAGAGCATGTACGAATCCCTAATTCCATACTTAGCCACTTTTTTGGATCACAGGTTATTGGGCTGGCAGGGTGAAAATTGATCCTCTATTGTTCTGTGTCCTACAAATAGCACCCAGAGTTCCACAATATACAAATTGACAAGAGGACATGTGGTCTGGCTGGCTCAACATTGCACTTCTATTGTTCCATGTCCTCCAAACAACACTCGAAGTTTCGCGATATACAAACTGACAAATGGACTCCAGGACTTGCGAGCTCAAGATTGTGATTGTTTACGGATGGACAACCCGATAAACTATCTAACATTATCTAAAAACATTATTTTCAAATACTAAATTATTAATATTAAATATTGATATTAGTATGGATCCCGCATTCCATACATAGGCACCTTTTGGATGATGGATAGTGTGTTCTTGGGCTGGCGGGCTCAAAATTGGGCCTCTAATTCTTCGTGTCCTCCAAATAGCACCCAGAGTTACGCAATATACAAATTGACAAGTGAACTTGTGGATTGGCTGGCTCAACATTACACATCTATTGTTCTGTGTTCTCCAAACAACACTCGAAGTTCCATGATATACAAATTGACAGATGGACTCTAGGGATGGTGGGATCAAGATTGTGATTGTTTACAGATGGTGATCTGTAATGTACCTCCAATTTAACATAAAAAAAATATATTTTTGGTACATTAATACCCAGTATTTTAGTTTAATAAAATCGTAGAACAGATACTTAAATTTTTTCTCTGATTTAAGCCTGGTTATCTACTTGTAAAAGAGTAAACCCTTATGGCATACTAACTTAACAACTTGTAAGAGAGGCTCCCAATGATTACTAGTACTTCTCCAATTCATATATTATTAAATAGATACCAATAAAATACATATATCCACCTATATAATAGGATTCAAGTTTTAAATACCTTGTTAATACCGGGCTCTTTAGATTTTGCGTACAAGTTTAAACCCTTGAGAATTAATACTAGGACACCTACCTAGCTGTATGTATATCAAAATTTATACCCTTAACATAACACGTATCATGGAACAGGTTAATGATATTAATGACGATGCATGAGTCACTTCAATGCATTTTCTTTAATGGCTTCGTCGTGGTTATGGCACTTTTAGTTCCCCATCATAACGATTGGAAAACAAGACCAATTCCACAAAATTCTCTGCATGAATACATTGTAACTAAATCTCATCTCACCAATGGAGGTAACATAATGATAACTAACTCGACATAAGGTTAGCAACTGGCTAGTTCCACTTGGACAGTCGCAAAATCACTGCTATTAACTTTGCATCTTCATTGGTAAGGGAGAGAGACGTATCTTCCAGGAGGAGTTAAAGTTCTATACCTGTAATTAATTAGGGTCCTCTAAATGCCAGTCCTGATGGCTCTCCCATATTCCACTCCCAATCCTGGTGTGCCAACTTTTCCCTAGCACATGGCTGATACCTTCAGTGTTTAATATGAGTAGTACTCATTGCCTCTTAGGGTTAGGCGGTTCCTCTCTTTCCATTGTGACTCTGAAGGGGACAGTTCTACATTATGCATTCCTTAGTAGGGAAGGGATACCACCTTTGCGATCAAATTTTGGTGAGGCCGATGGCATAAACGACTTCCTGGAAAGTTTCCAAGAGAGCTATCATATCTTAAATTTGAAACCAGAGTTCAGGGTTTGGTTAAGATGAAAACCTTTAGTTCTTGTAACCCTTACTTTGATTTTAATGCCCCCCTTTTCTCTTGATGATAATTTTCGAAGTCTATGTATTTCTATTCTGGTACCGGATGAAGATGAGGTTTTCCCACTATATCCTTGAGTCGCTACTCTTTACCTCTCTAACCTATTGTTATACATCGCAGTATTCTATTTGTGTCCTCGTTGAATTATTTCTCATTTTGACCCTGTGGCTAGTAACTGTGTTTGAAAGTAACTTAGAATAGTTCAGATAAGTCCTTTCCTATGCCAGGTAAAGGTTCTAAAAATAGGGTCAAGTTTGTCTCTTAACGTCTCAGACTTTATCTGTGACTGATACATACTGTTTGAAGTATGATAGTGGGTTAACAAGGGCCTATCTCTCATTAAGTTAGAGTACCTTCCATGAGAATTCTCTTTACTTTGTGTATGATGTTTTTCCTTTTGCTCTTTGATCTGCTCGAAAAAGGGTTTATTAAAAAGGTGTAAATCTTGAACTCGCACTGCTATTATTTTATTTTCAAAGTAATTGATAAAAAAAAAATAGGATTATCAATATTAATGATGGGACTCTTCCTGTTGCGAGGGTACCCATCAGAATTTCCAGGGACCATCCTCCCCCTCGGACATGGTCATTTATAATACAAGGGCACGACAACAGGCGGGCACTGAGTTTCGGCTCCTAGGTTGAGTATCACGAGACATAGTTGTGGTTATCAATTTATCTTTATATCTAAGTTTAAAGTGTTACTCTGTATTTTGCTAATGTTTTTTAGGGATGAAACTTGCAGGGTTTATGACCATCCAAGGTGCAGATGTCGATCCCTACTCGTAGTGAAAAAGGTACTTGGGTTCCATCATAGTGGCTCTCAAACTATCTCTTCAATTCCAAAGCATGGAGGCCATGTTTCTGTTCGTAGCTTTCTCTTGATGTTAAGTAATGTTTCCCATGCTCTCATTTCCTATATCGGATGTCTAAGGGTTAAACCCTGATTTGTTTTCATTATTGTTCCATTTAAGGGAAATGGGTACAATCATGCATGGTGTAGGGAAATAAACTATTATTTAAACACTAGAATTGGCCAAACTAGATCCAAGTTTACTGTTAGAGGGAATTCTTTAATCTATTAAGCTTATCATCAGAGGAAACTTGTTGTTTTAAAGAAAAAGCTTTTTAGAAAAATTATCCTGAGTGTTATGTTTGTTACCTTTGTAATTTTATGTATTAAGGAATCTCTATTTAAGTTACAGGAACCATCATTTCTTGATTTCATTAATGTCTATAAGAATGATCTCTCGTTAACGCAGTTATTATCTTCTGAACTTACCCAAAGATGATCGTCCAAGAAAGAGGGTTTCACATCTCTAGATTTCTGAGTTTTATCGATTCTTGTCCTTCAAACAATTTCATTTTTTTTTGAATAGATTGAGTTTACTCTGTAATTTCCTAAATAGTTTTTGTGAATAATAGGGAATTTAAAGTGTATCTTACAATCTCACAATTGTTTGCTCAAAATGTAGTAATGCTACAGTCATGAAATTTTGAGAACTTTTGTTTCTCTCAGCAAGACTCTGGATATTGTCGAATTGGAATACCCTACCTTTGTATAGACAATAGTGAACATTCAAAGAATATATAAGATGTATACATTCTGTCTACGTCATGTGTCGATATTGTATCTGTTAAAATCATTATTCACTTTCATGTAGTAGGATACTAGCATACATAACTTTTCATTCGTGTAATAGGAAATTCATATAATTATATCATTGGGTTTAGAGTGACTTGCTCCCTTAGTTATGTTCATTCCCATATACTTCATTATTCTGGTTCTATTCAAATCCAAATGTATAGATAATTCTGTCTAGGAAATTTTGCCTAGGAATTAAATTGCAGAATTAAATGTATACTTGTAAATATATTTTCTCTTCCAAGTTCATCGATGCATATATACAATTCAACTTAAACGATTTAATTACAGAGCTATATGTATACCTGTAAATAGGTTTGTTCATTTAAGTCCATTGATACATATATGGTTTTGCTTTAAGTTTTAATTTCAGGGAACATCTCCAAAACTTAATCATACAAATCCATTTGATTATTCTAGGAGGATATCAAATGATTTATAACTTTCGTACAGGTTCTAATTCAATCTTCAAGGCTGCTAGGAGATGATTTCAGAAATGATTTATAAACTATTCTATAGTAGATTGGACTGCAAATATTCATGTAATCAAACAGTCTTCGCTCAGGTTATTGGATGCATATAGATTTTAATGATTTCACTATATATGTAACTAATTCATCCCACAGAGACATAAATACTTAAATTTAGATACAACCAGTACCTTACATCAATTATACGATCATTAAAACAGATAATGAGAATCATTTCAGTTCAGATTTAACATGTACAGTGCATCAGATATAAAATCATTCAGACAGATAAGGATTAGAGTAACATATCTGAACTAACTCATGGAAATACAAAGGGAACAACCACGTTCCTCCCAACCATAGAACCGAGCAGCCAAGATCACTTGCATAGTTCACCCCCTAGGCTAACCATGAGTCCATCAGGGCAAACTTGGAAACAAAACCTCCTTCTCAGCAATGACTTTCAGTTCCAGCAGGTTCCTCTTGCCTCACACTCAATCCACAGTGCTCACAACAGCAAGAAAACTAGTAGTCTCCTTTCCCCAGCATACTCGATAGTGTCCTACCTCCTCACATATGCTATTTATCAATTTGCCTAGGTCTTTTTCCCTCCCTTGGGGATTTTCACAGCTTTCTAAATCTCTGATTTTCAGGGGATGCTAATGGCCAAATCACTGATTTTCCACTTTTAACAATCAGTCTAGGGGTAATTCCAACATGTTCCCCACTCATGGAGTCATGGTCAGCTAAATTCAACATGGATGTTCCATTTGTCCTCCTGCAATCAATATAAAATATTTTGTTTTCATACAAGTGCCATAGTAAAATAGTTAGTTGGGTCAAATAAGGTCTCTTCCCAACAATCATAATAATTAATTACAATTATTATATTCGAAATTCGGAATTGCCATAAATGGAAAAAAAAATTGAAATTCGAATTTACTAAAAATGGAATAAATTTCCAATAAATTTAAATTTCAAAAATATTTTATTTTTGGGGATATCACATGATCCCTATCAACTATAAAACATTATCTAAAAAAAAATATTTTCAATACTAAATTATTCATATTAAATGTTGATATTGTACAATTTAATTACATAAAATTACTGAAGATTTTCAATATCTTATTTGAAAGAAAAATCCGTGGATTCGGAAACTCGCCATTCAAAAAGTTTGTACAATATGGAACGGGGAAACCAATTTTGAGGAAACCATTGAGAACAATAAACCGACCATTATAATCAGAAATAAAAAAAAAAACACAAAACCATAATGGTGTCCCGGCCTCTAGAGATCTAGCTCAATTTGGTATCAACTGCAAAGGGTTTGGATAGAATAGAATAATTGAAAAGCTTTGAATTATTATTGCATTGTCAGTTAATGGTTGCTCATGTGCATTGGAAAGTAGTTGCACTTAGAACTATAACGAGAATAGAATTTTTGTAACCATTGTTAAGACTAATTTCTCTGTCCAAGACCAGATTAGATAATTGTTAAAACTAATACAGATAAGAGAATAGAAAGTGAATTTCGATTTCTCTGTCCTAGACAAGATTAGAGAATTGTTAAAACTAATGTAGATAAGAGAATAGAATGTGAATTTCTACACCAGGGAGAATATTTTAGGGACTATCCCATTATCTGGTGTAGAAGTTGACGATGGAGTGTATTATTAATATACTCTGTTGCACATTAAGATATTGTGTTACATGTGCAGTGTGAGGGGTGGTGTTGGAATGCCTGAATTATAGTGGTAACAATCAATCCAATAAGTACTAAACTATTACCCCACTCAAAAAAATAACTGAACTACTTATTATTGATTAAGTTCCACATGATTAAACATAAGAGAAGATATTCACTACTTTTTTACAATTAAGAAAAAATAGTATCCATTATTAGAAAATACAATATTCTACACCAGACGCAGGGAAAACCCGCCAGCTTGAGAACCCACACTCCAAAAAAGTGGCTAGGTGTGGAATGAGTGACCCATACATGCTCTATAAAATCTCATGTCCATAGTTTATAAAAGTACATATTTAGTGTGTATTACTCGTTTCTCGAAAACTTTCTAGGTGCGGAAGTTGGAAGATACACGTGTTCAGATTTCCACTTAATTTTATATCACCAACCCAACCGACTGCTTCTCTGTTTCATATTGTACAAACTTTTTGAATGGCGAGTTTTCGAATACGCGGGTTTTTCTTCCAAATAAGATATTTAAAATCCTTCAGTAATTTTATGTAATTAAATTGTCCAATATCAATATTTAATATTAATAAATTTGTATTGAAAATAATGTTTTTAGATAATTTTTTATAGCTGATAGGGATCACCATCCGTAAACAATCACAATATTGAGCCTGCCAGCCCTGAAGTCTGTTTGTCAATTTGTATATCGCGGAACTCCTAGTGTTGTTTGGAGGATACATAATAATAGATGTGTAATGTTGAGACAACCAATCTGCAAGTCTTCTTGTCAATTTGTATATCGCAGAACTCAGGATGTTATTTGTAGGAAACACAGCAATAGAGGCCCAATTTTGAGCGTGCCAGCCTGAGAACCCATGATCCAAAAGGTGTCTATGTATGGAATGAGGGATCCGTACAAATATCAATATTTAATATTAATAATTTAATATTTGAAAATAATGTTTTTAGATAATGTTAGATAGTTGATTGGGTTGTCCATCCATAAACAATTGCAATCTTGAGCCCACTAGTCCTGGAGTCTGTATGTAAATTTGTATATCATGGAACTATGTGTGTTGTTTGGAGGACACAAAACAATAGAAGTGCAATGTTGAGCCAGCCAGACCGCACATCCGCCTATCAATTTGTATATCATAGAACTCTGGGTGATATATGTAGGACACAGAACAATAGTGGCTCAATTTTCAACCTTCCATCTCGAGAACCGACGATCCAATAGAGTGGCTAAGTAACGAATGGGATACGTACATGCTCTATAAAATCTCATGTCGATACTTTATAAAAGTACATATTTAGTATGTAATACTCGTTTATGAGAAAATTTGTAGGTGCGGAAGTTGGTGGATACATGTATTCATATTTCCACTTACTTTTATATCACCAACCCGACTGAGCCCTTCCCAGTTTCATATTGTACAAACTTTTCGATCGTGAGTTTTTGAATACGCGAGTTTTTCTTTTAAATAAGATATTTAACATCCTTTAATAATTTTATGTAATTAAATTCTACAATATCAATATGTAACCTCCAATCTAATGACTTGTATTCCTCGGCTAGGTAGTAGTGTCATGGATGATGTGATATCTAATATCCCAATACACAACCAAATAGTAAGTTTTGACACTTTAAATGACCAAGATCCAAACTTCAATGATAGACATTTAACTGCAAATCTAAACTTTTCTATGCACAAGGTCCCCATTGGAGAAAATTCCAATCATCATAGCCACCTTCTTTTACAAAAAAAAAAATGATATTTTACTAAAGTATTTAAATAGTGAATTAAACATGGCGGCTTCACCTTGTTGACCAATACATTATAATGTTCATTCTTAAAGGGGGTTTTTAAATTGTCAAAAATATAGTTAATATATTGTATGTATTTGGGGGGAGGGGGGGACATGGGACTTCATAGGTGTTGTGGGTATAAAAAGGGGTATTTAGTAAAAATAAATGATTTTTTCTTCAATTGGAAAGATGTATTGGTAGGGGGGGGGGGTCAACAAATGATTTTGGGAGTTATTTTCCAATATCTAGGGAAATTAGAGGTATTCTTTAATATCCCCATGAACTCACGAATTTGTAAAATTGAAGAAAACAATACGAGGGATTGAAATTCCTACCTTAAAAATATTGAAATTCCTACCTTAAAAATATTTATGAATCCCCTAACTCCATGGACACCATTCCAAATGTTCCTACATAGGATGTTTTTTTCTTTCTATGGAAGACATAAAGTTCGAGGTTAAGAGGCTTGCATAGGGAAAAGATAAAGACATAGAAGGCTGCCAATACGAAATCTTAAAAATTGGAGGGCTTATCCCCATCCCTCACATACATAATTTGTTAAATTTAGTAGTGAGGTAGGGCTTCCCTAAACACTATATGAAAAACATAACTGTACCTATTTTGAAAGAGGATAAAAACAATCCCTGTAATTATAGGACCGTCGTGATTAGCCCCTTTTTAGCCAATTTGTGTAGAATTATTTTGGGAAAGAAGATTGACATATGGATAGAAATCCACGATAAAAGAGTTAAAGGCCATGCTAGATTTAAGATATATCATTCAATTGTTTACCACCTTGATACACTTAGGATCATTATGTAGGAATACCACAATTTAATAAAACCAATATCCTTTGTTCTTTCATTGAGTTTAGAAAATATTTTGACACAATGCGCATGATAAACCTTTGGAATAGTTGGAAGAGATAAAAGTTCCTTTCAAGCTGAGGGATACTACAATAAGGTTGTATGATAATTTTACTACCATGTTTAGGAACTTTAATGGCTATTCAAGAGAAGTTGACTACAATATAGGATCCAAGCATGTTTGTTTCTTGTCCCCTACTCTTTTTGGCTTATACATTGACAAGTTAGAACATTTTTTGGAAGAAACAAGTTATGTTAGCCCAATTCTCCGTCGTATAGTCCTTATTTTTCTTGTTTACAATGATTATGTTGTTTTTGTGGTGAGGAGTCCCTATGATATTGTCAAGAAACTAATAATTCCCAAGGTTTTTTCTCCAATATGGGTACGACTATTAATATTGACAAAATGAAAGCTATGATAATTAAATTAAAAAAAATCACCCAAAATACTTTTGTATATAGAAAAAAAAACTCGGAGGAAGTGTATTGACACAAATATTTCGAAATCTATATTCATCACAAGATCAACTGGAATTATAGCATTGAGAAAAGGATAAATAGAGGGTTGAAGGATTATTATGGGATTGAAAACAATTCTAAATCAATAGATCTTTTGATATGGGATATGAAAATACGTTCCAGATGAACTCAGAAGGAAGCTAGAAAACAAAGCACATAAATGTGTATTTGTTGTTCATTCTGAAGAAATAAAAGGAAACAAACTGTATGAGCATGTCGCAAGAAAATTCATAATAAACCACGATGTTAAGTTCGTGGAGAATAAAGCATGGGATGGGAGTGTAGAAAAGAGAGTTAAGATCATTAATGTTATTGCGCACTATGACACATAAGATGAAGTGGTTCAAACACCATGCACAAGTCAATGCGCAGTCCCATCTACATCTGGCTCGCGCAAAACACTTCAGTAAAGACAATAGGTGTGCAGTCTACACCTAGAGTGCAAGAAACACCGACACAAAGTCCAAGTAGTTATACATGTCCAAATCCAACTTTAGCAATTCTATTACCAAGAAAGACAAGAATTTTGGGTGACATCTAAAATGAAGATGCAACAAATTCATTTTCATTTTTTTCTCTGTTTTCACAAATAGATGATCCATTAACCTTTGAAGCAATTGTCAAAGAGGATGTATGAGAACAAGTCATGGATGAAGAAATTAGAGGCATAGAGAAGAATCAAACATGGAATTTTGTTAATTTACCTAAATACAAGGATGTTGTAAGTGTCAAGTGGATTTATAAAACCAAGCAAGATGCAAAAGGAAATATGCAAAAGTACAAGGAAAGGTTAGTTGCAAGAGGCTTTACACAACAACCTAGAATTGATTTCAATGAAACATTTGCACCAGTGAGAGGCATGGACACAGTTAGAACCGTGTTAGCTATTGTCGCATAATACAAATGGCCATTTTATCATATGGATGTAAAGTCAATATTCTTGAATAGAAACCTAGAAGAATAAGTATATGTGGAATAACCACAAGGTTACGAGGTTCCAGGAAAAGAAAACAAAGTATACATATTGAAGAAAACAAAGTATACATATTGGTATAGATTCCCATCTCGCACATAATGGATTTCAGAGAAGTGAAAATGAGCCAACACTCTACATCAAATCAAATCAACAAGGTAATGTGTTAATTGTTTTCTTATATGTGTATGATTTGATATTTACACGTGATTTTGGCATAAAAGAATTCAAGATAGTCATGAAGGATGAATTTGAAATGACTAATTTGGGACTTATGAGATATTTTTTGGGAATAGAGATGCACCAGTACAAAACTAGCATATTTATTTCATAGTTCAAATATGCTCATGAAATATTGAAAATATTTAATATGTGAATTCAAAAGAAACACCAATGCGTGTCATAACAGGATTGAAGCTAAGAAAGGAAGATAACGGATTCAAAGTGGATACCACAGTGTTTAAAAGACTCTTTCCAGTTTTGCTTTTGTCTTCGTCGAATTTCCGGTTGGATGATGTTCACTAAATGACACATAGCGTCTTGCTTTTGTCTTCGTCGAATTTAAAAAATAATTGTTGAAATTTCCAAATATATAATCAACACAAATTTCAACAGAGTGTTCATTTTTTCTGGACAGTCTATTGAAATTTCTGGACAGAGTGTTAATCACTGTCTGACAAACAAATGGCTTCCTGGACTTTTCCTGGAATTTTCTGCGTGTTGTGGAACGTTTCACCCTTGAACAATTCCGTACAGTTCTCATAATTGTTATAATGGACCGTGTTGCATATTTATTATTATAATTGTCATGTGATTCTCACAATTGTTATAATCTATGGGAATCATTTGTTGTAAATGGTGTTAATGGTATTGAATTTTTATTTCAGGACTTCCTAAATATTAAAGAATAGTAAACATTAATTATTGTTATAATTAATGGTACGGATTCTTTAATATTATTATCATACTTTTTGTAATGTAAAGTTTTTCACCTTTCATTGAAATTAAAATTTATTATTATTATTATAATGTAAGTTTTTGATGGTTGATATTCCATTCTATATTTCGACCCTCTAATATTTTGTGAGCAGAGATCATGCTACAGTGATTGCAAAGCCATGCGCTGTTATTTTATAATTTGTGAAACATATTCAAATTAATTTGTAAAATAATAATGTAATACAAATAAAACTATACATTACAACTAACTATCATTACAACTAATGCAAGTTACATCCTTAAAATTTATATTTTCTAACTATCATTACAACTGATGCAAGTTATACATTTGAAACTTATATTTTTGGGTTTTGGGTGAATGGTGTAATCATTGTTTACTTGCCTCTTAACAAAGTAAGTTACACATTTGAGCCTTATATTTTTGGGTGAATGGTGCAAATGGTGCAACCGTAACAAAGTGGCAATATAAATACCATGGATTCAAGGATATGAGAGATTCATATCAGCTCAATGCATCCAGTTCTATTTATTGACAACATTTTGTGATATATAAACACTTTTTTCTTATATTTTTTTCAAAATGGTGCAATTCCATGGGCCTCTTAACAAAGTGACAATATTTTTAAGATATATATATGTACTTTTCTCTTCCAAAGACCTGTTAACAAAGTTAAACAATACATATTCAAACAATCATCAACAACAATTAACAAAACTAAACTATACATCTTCAAATAATCATCAACAACAATATTCACATCAACTCAACTCATCTTGGCTAGTTAACAAGGCTAGACAACTCGTCTTCAGATCATTAATAAAAATATAAATATACACCATATATATATTGAAGCAATAATATAAATACCAACCATACATCATAATTCAAGCATATTAGATATTCACATCGACTCAGTAGGTTATATAGAATAGTTAAGTAACAAGGTTGTGTGGCAGCTTAGTTAGCAGAGACAAATGGAAACAAATAAGTTTGAAAGTATATAACAAAATACAATTTGTGCATAGCGAAAAAAAAAGAAACAGTTTAGTTTGAAATGTATTAAATAAGTTAGAAGTATACACTGCTGAAAAATAAAAATGTATGAGGACATAAATCTAAAAGGAGATAAAAAAACAGTTTTATTTGAAAACATATTAGTGGAAATTTCAAAGCGTTTGTCATATAGACTTGGATTGGGGGTCCCGCGGACCATAAGAGAAATATGTACAAGAAACATGATCGTAGAAAGAAGAAGTGGTGGATGATAGACTGTAATACCTGCAAAAAATAAATAAATTGAAAGGTATTAGTGTTAGACATTTATATTTAGAAAAGTGAAATAATTGGGTTGATAAACAAAGGAGGATGCGATTAGTAGACTTATAGTGATGGTACATATGAGCCCTTTTGCTATTTTCTTGCGGCTTCCATTTTATTGATGTTGTTGATGACCGTTGGAATCATGGCAACTACCTGTTGCCTTTCGTCGGTGGCCTTCTTCAATTCTCTTTCAAGCCATTCTTCAATGTAGCTTCCCATTGGGCTGACATTGATCTCATTCCATATTTTTGTGTTGAAAAGTTTGTTTTCCAATTCGTCGATGTTGATAGTAAGATCACCATAGCCTGATCAATTTCTTTTTTTTGTACTGAATACTTGACTAGCCAATCGTGGATGTGATCTTAACCATATTCACGGATGCTCTAATACTTTTCCAAAAACAACACCTTAAACATATCAACCTGTTTATTAAAGTCTTGCCTAGTTAAGGGCAAGGAGTTGATGACTAAGTTGGGGTCTTGGAAGTCGTTGGTCCTTTCTCAGAAGTTTATTCTAGACAACCTTGTGAATAATTTTTCTTTCTTTGATATGGATTGTTGATGTGACTCGACAATCAGATGCAGGTTCTTCACTTTTTCATTCCATCATGCATTTAATTGATCGATCCTGTTCTTGGACGGAAGATCTTGTTGTCTTCTTTTTGTTTCTATCATGTTGTTGACAATGGTGCCAAAAGCAAGGATCATTTTCAAATAAAAATGCTCGTCATCTTTTAACTCTACTGCAAATTTTCAAGCAAACTCTCTGCCCTGGTTCCAAGGGAATTGATGGTTTGTGATCTTTCCCACGCCTCACTAACCAGTTCCATTCTTTTCTTCATATTATTTTCCACATATCCTCTACAAGATGTGAGGAGGATGGACGATCCTTTTAAGTTGGCTGGAGGGGTGGAAGGAATGACTATTACCGAAGGGTTGGCAAGAAATGTCATAGGAATCAAAGCCTCTTCCAATTTCTTGACCAGGTCCTTCAATCTAGCATTTCTGGCTTCGATGCCTCCAATGGAATCATGATGTGCATCTCCTCTCATTGTGTGAATTTTACATATTTGGGATGACCACATATTCGCAAGGCTAAACTTTGAACGAGATTTTCCTTTCTTATTTTTTATATTTTCTTTTTCAATGATCAATTTTTTGGACTGGTTGTAAAAAACAATGCTCTGGAACACGAAGGATTCATCTTCATTAAAATCTTTGGTATCGAATATGTCCATTGGATGAATATCCTGGATGGTGCCTCCGAGCTCATAAATATAGCAGAGCACGCTATCCAGATCAGGCTCAACTTCCATGTTCTCGCTCTAAATTTTGGGCTCTTCTGCGTGCCCCACATTTTTTTTCCTCTTCTTGTCTACTAGAAGCTTGTGAGAACTATCAATTTTAGAGTGAGGAGGGTAATTATATCCTCCTCCATTTAAAGAACTGTGAGTTTCTTTGTTTCTGTGGTGGGCTGTTGGAGCGATGCTCCGGGATGTCATACTTTTTGGAGTGTTATTCACCGATTAAACACTCTTGTCACCGGGACCTTTCCCCTGCTGCCTATTCAATTTAGTGTTTCTTTGCAGTGTTTCTAGGTCGATGGCATCAGAAGAAGGATTGTTTCCACCAGTGTCTCTATTTTCAGATAGGTTTTTTTCGAAAAAACAATCGTCGAAGCCAAGTGTTAGTAAATGTTGTCGAAATTTTTTATCGAGGTCGAACCCTCTTGGGATTCTAGCATATCTCAAGTTCAAGTTGCTAGAATGTACTGTGAATTCATCAATTTTGTTGACATGTTTCAACACGAAGTCCCCGACTTTCCAAGGCAGAGGAATGAACTGTTTTTTTCTCTTCACTTGGAATAGATGCAACCAAGAGTTGTATTGTCATGCTACTTCTACAACAAAAATTATGTACGCAATGTGACATGGAAGGAGATAATGTTTTTTCGTGGAGCCGAAAATCCTTATCACAATGTCATTATCAATATGTTCAAGTGCCCCCTTCTTGTAAGAAGAACTGGTTGCCTTTCACATATGCGGGGAGCATATTCTCCAAACAACAAAACTTTGAAAACACACACAAAGCCATTAAAAACCTCATAAAAATAGTGGGAAGCCTTGTGCTTCCACAAAGCCTGGTACCAGAACATTGTTGTGCCAAATTCCCAGTTGACATTCTTGGATAGACAATTCTGGAAACTGACAGCAATGTGCTATCAGAAAAAGTAAGTAGCATGACATATAAAATTTCTTTTCCTTTTTGAAGTTTGAGAATTGGGAACAAATTTCATGGAAAATTAACTTGCCCCAATAAAAAATGGCTTGTTCATTTACAGTGAAATAAAAAACATAAAGAGCCATCTGAGAAACAGTTGTTGTCGACTCCTATCATGTTGTTCTTTTAAACAGTTGGACAATTTCACGAAATGGATTTCTAAATGAACTAACCTCGAAGATTATGATATCTTCAGGAATTACAATCAGGTCTTCCAATAAATGGGGCAATAGGTCTAAATCGTTATTATTCTTTGCTAGGAACTATTTTCAATATTGTCCTTTGAACGTGAACATTGACTTCGGTAATCTTAACATCTCGTGAAGATCTCAGGTGACAAAGAAACAGAAGAGAGGTCTCGCAGTGAAATAATTATTTTATTTGAAATAAATTTATTGGCACACCAAGAGACCAACTCTTTATAGTCAAAATCTTGAGGGTCACAACTTGCACGAGCAATCCTAGATGTCCAAATTACTTGGTTATGGGCGAAAGGGGTTGAGTAATAAGAATATTCCCTGGACCACTAGAATTGTTGGTCCTCATGCCCAAAGATGTTCACTGTATCTCCACAGAAATATTTTCGAGTTGATGCCATAGGTCTATGAGAATGTTGGTTTGCTCCAGATGATGGTTGAAATGAACAATTGTAACCCATAATGTAACTCTCCACAAAATCTTGGTTAAATTCTTATGAATTGGAAAGCTTCTCGATCGTTTCGCTGACTAATGACAATTTGTATGCGTGGTGCATGATGAACTATTAGCAGTAAAGCTTACTTATTGCATGCTTAGAAGTGTGAAGGTGGTGGGTACGATGAAGAGAAATTAAGGATTGGAGGTTTCGTGAACGTGCGAATGACATTTCATGATTTTGAAATCAACACTCATAAGGGATAATATAACCCCCCCACAAATCTTGGTTTAATGTGTATTAATAAGAGATCTCCTTGAGCCTTTCGCCCATCAATGAAAATCTATATGGTTCCTATACGATGAGCTATTAGAAATAAATGTCAGTAATTGCATATTCAGAAACAATATATATATATATATATATATATATATATATATATATATATATATACATTAAAACAATTTTTTTATTATTGTAGACAAGTGCGAAGGTCACAAAGATGGGGGAGAGCAAGGAATGAATGGGAAGGTCTGAAAAATAGTTGGAAGGGATTCAAAATAGGTAAGTGTTCCACGGAAAAATTTTATGTATCCAAATTTTTGACTGCAAAACCTATAAAAAGGAAGAGAGCATGATGAGGCAGTTCAGCAGCCACTTTGTATATTTGCGGAATTCAGAGAAAGTGGCTAAATATGACGATGGGAAATGGTCGATCGAGCTTGTTTTCAGAATCAAAGATTGAAAATTTCTTGAATGGACCAACCCGACGACGTGCAATTGACGTTCCGTGATTTTTGAAATTAACACCCGAAAGGGATAGTATAACCATCCAAAAATTTTGGGTTAACGTGTGTTAATGGGAGATTTTCTCAAATCCTAGTATAGCATTAACGCTTGGTAGTTGCATACCTAGAAATAAGATCTTATGTAGAATTGGTAATTGCTAATTGAAAAAGGGCGCAGACACATGAAACAACATTTAGGAATTGGATATTTCTTGAACTCGCCAACCCGATGATCCACGAAAGAAATTGGAAGAAATGGAGAAGTATGGGAAGCGAATGGGCACGATTCAAAATGGGGTGACAATAGTTCCACAAGAGACGTAAGGAACCAACGGTCAAATTGTATGTCTCGAAAGTTTTCAGTGAAAAATGTACTATATATATATATATATATATATATATATATAAACATCTTTTTATTATAAACAACTACCAAGGTTGGGGAGACGACGGAGAGTACGAAATGAATGGCAAGGTCTGAAAAGCAGTCGAATAGGATTAAAAATAGGGTTACGGGGGATACTCACGAGAGGTGAGTGCCCCACGGTCAAATTGTATGTATCGGACTTTTTGACTGCAAAATGTGTAAAATGGAAGAGAGCATGATGGGGCAATTCAGTGGTCGTTTTTTATACTTGTGAAATTCTAGGAAAGTGGTTAAGTATGGAATAGGGAAATGGTCAATCAGGCTCATTTTTGGAATTGAGGGTTGAATATTTTGTGAACGGACCAACCTAACGATGCGCAAATGACATTCCATGATGTTTGAAATTAACAATCGAAAGGGATAATATAAACATGCAAAATTTTTGGTTTTATGCGTATTAATGGGAAATTTCCTCAAATATTGGTTTAGCATTAACGATTGGTAATCGCATACTAGAAACAAGATCTCATATATAATTGGTAAATGCTAATTGCAAAAGGGCACGAGCACAGGAAACATCGATTAAAAATTGGATATTTCTTGAACCCGCCAAACTAATGATCCGAGAAAGAAATTCTTAGAAATGGAGAATTATGGAAAGCGGACAGATAGGCTTCAAAATGGCATGAAAATAGTTCCACAAAAGATGTGAGAACTCGACGGTTAAATTGTATGTCTCGAAATTTTTCAGTGCAAAATGTGTACCATGGAAGAGGGCATGATAGGTAGACTATAATATGGGAGACAGTATGATCTGAGTCAGGTTGTAAATTTGTATATCGTGGAAGTCATGGTACTATTTGTAGGTCATTGAACAATAGAAGTCTAATTTAAAGCCCACCTACCGGGAATTCACAATCAGAGAAGTGACTTGGTATGGAATGGGGACATGGTTGGTGGGTGTCGCTATATAAGAGAACAAGTAAAAACTTGAACACGCAAGTCTGCTTACCCGTGCACCCAAACATTTTCAAAAAAATGAATAAGTGACGAGAAAGATAAAGTTCAGGGAAAAGAGAAATGTATATTTGGCCAAGCATAGAAGATGGAAAAGGAGGGCTAATATATTCACATTTGTAACAGATATCCCATTTCCTGCCAAGATATATATTTGGAAAGAAGTGTGGAGGTAGAAGGCATGGAAAACAATGACTAAGGAATATGATCCACGAGTTTACTTGCTTCTTAGTTGTATGCTTCATATGTCAATTTGTATATCGCGAAAATCCATGTGTTTTTTGTAGGAAACAAAACAACATAATTTCATTTTTGGCGATAAACTAGTAATACATACTAAATATGTACTTTTATAAAGTATCGACATGATGTTTTACAGAGCATGTACAGATCCCTCATTCCATACTTTGCCACTTTTTTTGATCACAGGTTCTCGGGATGGCGGGATAAAAATAGAGCCTCTATTGTTTCGTGTTCTACAAATAACACCCAGAGTTCCGTGACATACAAATTGACAAGTCGACCTGTGGTCTTTTTGGCTCAACATTGCACTTCTATTGATCTGTTTCCTCCAAACAACACTCGGAGTTCCCCGATACACAAATTTACAAATAGACTCCACGACTAGTAGGCTCAAGATTCCTATTGTTTACGGATGGATAGCCTAGTCAACTATCTAACATTATCTAAAAACATTATTTTCAAATACTAAATTATTAATATTAAATATTGATATTTGTACGGATCCCTCATTCCATACTTAGCCACCTTTTGGATCGTGGGTTCTCGGGATGGTGGGCTCAAAATTGAGGCTCAAAATTGGGCCTCTATTTCTCCGAGTCCTACAAATAACACCTAGAGTTTCGCAAATACAAATTGACAGGAGGACTTGCGGATTGGTTGGCTCAACATTTCACATTTATTGTTCTATGTCCTCCAAATAGAACTCATATTTCCACGATATACAAATTAACGAGGGTTTGATAGACCTACAGAATGACGACTCCATCATCACATGGGATATAGATAAAATAAATGTATCATACTACCCTAACAAACAAAAAGAGGCTCTATATATCCATGAGGTTCTTTAAGGAACAACGAAAAATAGGAATAACAAAGATCAAACGAAGTATGTACACGGCATAGTCCATTTCACAAGGAGAACCTTCGTAAGACATTTAACCTCCCTTCGTTTAAATGAGAGATTATTACTTATTTAAAGGGTGGCATATGCTATCAAGAAACCCTAACTCTGAAAGACTCTCGTAGCTATTGTAGAGGGCTCCCAAATGGCTAACCAAAGGAGAAATTTCCCGCCAGGAAGAACACGTCAGGAATGAAAAGGACGCAACAGTAACTTATAGAACAACAAAACACTTAACATTATTTCCGAAGATTACATCTCCTTATTTTTAAGGAAGAACTTATGAGGGTTTCAGACTACGTCGTTAGTTACACCATGGACCAACCTTCATCACTTATAGAATTTTCCTCTAAAATTGTGGTATGCAGAACCTCTTCATAAAAACTCTGAAATGCCAAAAATGTGAACCTACTCCAACCCTAAGCTACACATTTAGCCATGTGATAGTGGCAGATTGAGTGTGACACTTTGGGTATGGATCCCATTAAATATAGAGGAATTTGTAGTATGAGAATTAATGAAGTTACAGAGATTTAACTAATACGACCGTAAACCATCTCTTCCAGTTAAATAATGTCGCAATTTGACACCGTCATGACTCATGGTTAAAACCTTTCTCCCCTCTATTTTAGTCCAAGACAACAGTTAGATCCTAGTTGTCAAGATTCCATTGACATTTGGATCTAGTAATTTCATTACACTTCAACCACTGATTTTAAGAGCCACAAAATAACAAAGACTTGGTAGTTATGTTAGTTGCCTGGTGTAAGAGTAAATCCTAACCGCATGTTTATTATGGATAGGAACTAGTTAAAGTTTTCCTAGGATAACATCAACAAGTGGGCGTGTGCGCGAACTTGGAGCCTTGTGTTAATTAAAATGAGTTGCAATTGTATTGTAAGACTACCCTTATGTACGTAGCCTATATGGATACAGGTAAATATTAAAGGGAGAAGGGGGTTTTTCAAAGTCCTAGGGATGTTTCCTTATAACCTTTCTACTCATGACATAAATAGGGAATCTTGTGGTAAGTAGAAATCTAGGAGTTTGTAACAAGGTTTTATTTTATAATAGAATTTTAAAGAAAAGTTTTATTATAGAGTTTTATAAACAAGTTGACAATAGAGTTGCATAACTAGGACACCTTTTCTTACCAAGAAACTATATAAACCAATTTTTTATTTATTGTAAACATGAGGTTCATTACATATGGTATCAGAGTGAAAGTTACAACACTTGGAACTTGAATAGGGCCATCTGATTTACTTAAGCATATAAGTTTGTTCATGAAAAACTAATAAAACCTTTATTGTTACAAACATAAAACCCTTTCTGTTTTGTGTTAATTATGGCAGCTCAGGACGATACAAAAATCAGAATTGAAGGAAATCCAGAGCAGAGACCTCTTGGAGATCCAAGACAAAACAGTGGCAGAAGCTCACCTACGGAGTGTTGTAAACAATGAGGAGTCTTATTGTTGAGATGTAGGTTTTCAAAGCAGACAATGAGAAACTGAAGAAAGCACAACAGGAACAACAAGAGATAAATGAAGTCCTTTTGCACAGTATAGTGACAAAGAAAAGCCCAAAGGATTATAACAATGAAGAAGAGGTCAGAAAAAGGTCCTCCAAGAACTGTGGGCCAGAAGAAGAAAAAGGAGACAGTTCATCCGAGGGCACGCCGTCCGCTGAAGAAAAAACAAAAACAGATAGACAAAGAAAACAAGTAGACCACCTTGAAGGAGAATTTAAGAAAATTAAACCAACTACCTTCGATGGAGAATTCAAAACAGGGGAGGAAGCTGAAGCATGGTTATTAGACATCAAAAACTATTTCCAGATATACAATTACTCCAACAATATGAAGGTAAGAATGACCATTTACAATCTGAAAGGAAAGGCCAACATCTGGTGGCAAGATCTGAAGTTGGCTAAGGGCTTAAAAGAGAAACAAATGGAATTGTCAGACTTCAAGAAATATTTCAAGAAACAATACCTATCTAAAAGCTACTATGAAAGGAAAATGAAATAATTTTATGAGTTACCACTTGGTGAGATGGAAATAAAGGATCTTATAAACAAATTCCTAGAATTAGTAATATTCATTCTATGACATCCCCAAAAATAAAATATTTTTGAAATTTAAAATTGCTTGAAATTTATTTCCGTTTTTAGTAAATTCGAATTCAGAAATTTTTTCCCATTTATGGCAGTTCTAAATTTCGAATTTAATAATTGTAATTAATTATCATGACTGTTGGGCAGAGACCTGTTTTGATCCAACTAACTATTGGACTATAACACTTGTATGAAAACATAATATTTTATATTAATTGCGGGAGGACAAATGGAACAACCATGTTAAAATTAGTTGGCCATGACTCCATGAGTGGGGAACATGTTGGAACTACCTATGGGATGATTATTACAAGTGGAAAATCAATTATTTGGCCATTGGAAGCCCCTGAAAATCAGGGATTTAGAAAGCTACAAAAATTCCCAAGGGAGGGAAAAAGACCTGGGCAAAATTGATAAATAGCATATGCGAGGAGGTAGGACGCTGCCAAGTATGCTGGGGAAAAAAAGAGAAAATTGATTCTTCTTCTTGTCGTTATGAGAACTAATTAGTAAGTGTGAGGCAAGAGGATAATCACTAGAATTGTGGACATTGTTGAGGAGGAGTTTTCCAAATTCACCCTCATGGATTCATGGTCAGGCTAGGGGGTGAACTGGGAAAGTGATTTGTCTGCCCTGTTCTATGGTTGGGAGGAACGTGGCTATTCCCTTTTTCTTCCCGCGATCTAGTTCAGATATGTTTCTCTACTCCTTCTCCATATGAATGATTTTATATCTGATGCAATGTATTTCGTTAAATCGAAACTGAAATAATTTCCATTCTCTGGTGAATGATTCAATCACGGATGTAATGCATCTGTTAGTCATCTATTGAGTAATGTTATGGATGAAATATCGAATCGAATGTGATTATCTCTATTGCATTTTATTGCTGGGTAAATATTAAATTCCATCAATCGACTAGTTGCGAAATTAGGCCTTGTTAAGTCTTCAAAGAATAATTTCCTATGGGTCAGTTGATTGCATGTAGTTTTATAATCAAAGACTAAATTCTGGGATTGCCCCTCCTGAATTAAAAACTTGAGACAAAGTTATCTTGTGCAAGTGAATTTGAAAGTATGAATTCATCTATAGGCAAAGGTTATAATTTTTGTAATTGCAATATCAAACAGATCTATCTATGAGCATCCGGATTGAGCAGGTCTGTTGAAGTATTTCCTGAATTGATTTGTTTATTCCTTGTTTTAGAGCTTTTCTCTGTGATTATGAATTTTGTTATTGAGTTTGTAAACTCATTTTTATTTCTTGATAAACTCCTTTTTGAGCAAACATAGTAATCATTTGTTTTACCAATTTTGAACCCGGTCATTTAGTTATTCTGAGTTTATTGGTAGAGTGGGTGATTCTAAAAAGAGATCAAATAACAAAATTAATTTTTCAGATTTTGAAATCGCGAAATCCCAAACCCTGAAACCCTGAAGTGTTGGTCCCACTTTCCTTTAAATTTTCGCAATTCAGGAGTTGTTGTGTCTTGGTGTTTGGCCTTTGAAATCGCGAAATCCCGAACCCTGGAACCCCAAAGTGTTGGTCCCACTTTCCTTTCAGTTTTCGCAATTTGGGATTTATTGGGTCTTGGTGTTTGGGCATTTGAAATCATGAAATCTTGAACCCTAAAACCCCAAAGTTTGGGGCCCACAGTTTTTCCGCAATTCACGTTTCGGCAAACAACATGGTTCTTTGTTTATTATGTTTGATTGTCGAAAATCGATTGACCTTTATTTTCACAAAACTGTAGGAACTTAGTAAGAATTATTTGTTACTGTAATGAATGTACTGGTAGAAACGATGGAGGATCTTCATCTGGGATAGAGGTCATACAACTTTAAGTATTCGAAGTTTTGTATGTTTATTTCCCTGTAGGTTACGACTATGCAAAAATACAATAAGTGAACGAAGTCCCTTTCTCATATATATTAAACATTTATGATATCCGGGTATGCAGATACTTTGGATGTAATTATGTATGAATTGTAATTGAAAGAATTAAAAAATTCTCTACAGGAAAACCTACAGTACACAGGGTATAAATATTTCAATAGGTATTCATAAGAAATTGTAAGTCAATTTGGTCTAATTTCTACATGTTAAAGTACTAGAATAAATTGAAAATAACACCATTTAATGCAGGGAAAATTCTGGAATGTAATATGAAGGGCACAAAACCCCCATTTGAAATGAAATCATTCTCGAACCCTTAATCTTACTTATACTTGTAAATACCTGTGTCCTGTGGAGTCATAAGCTTGAGTCACGAACTATGAGTTCATAGACCTAGGACCCAGTTTCATGTACACTTGCCAACCTTCTTAATTGTTTAGAGTCTTTTGGAGACGAAGGTTGTTAATATCAGGAGAGGTAGTACAGATCGACACAGGACCTCTACGAGGAAAACCAAACCTAGAACTCCCTAAGTCCTGGAAAAGTTCAGGAAGGATCACACCGTTGTGTGCAAGAATCCTGCATGGAGTGCAGAGGTCGAGAAACCCCTTGGAAGTTTCAGAGCGTATGAAAGATCAAGAGTGACAATTAGACCATGATCAAAATCGGTTTAGTCTAATTAACTTTCGGCGTTTCAGCATTCGGGAAACCATAGGGCAAGACACCTCGTCTTCACAAGTCATGAAATCTTGGTATACAAAACCCCGATGCGCTCTGGGGATGAGTCAGTTTAGTGTGATTAAGTTTTGGTGTTTTGGAAATCGGGGAGCCAAAGGGAAAGACCCCTAGTCTTCGCAAGTCACACAATCCCAGTATAGGAAACCTCGACGCACATTTAAGACTGAGTGTCTTTCAAAACACCCTTAAGCTTAGGAGGTATAGTGACCATTAGATCCAGATCAACGAGAATTGTTGATCTCATATACGAATTCCCATATCAGAATTCAGGGATTGTAGTGACAAGAGATTCGGGGCCACTACATTTTCGAACTCCTAGTTATCGAAATCCTGATATGGCCAGGACCGTTGAATCAGGGAAGGTTTGCAGCCATCGATCTCATCGAAGGTAAGATTTCAGTTGTTGGGGTTTGAAGAGTCGAAAGACTTGACTCTCTTGCATCAATGAGTCGTGAAATGCGAAAGGTGCCTCTTGTCCTGGCTTGTGGTCGTAACCAACGATCACATGGAGGTGGATAAGAGAAGAGCTAGCCTATGCTAGGCCCCATAGGAATTAAGAGATTCTATCCCTTGAGAAAGAGAGAAAAATTTATGTTTGTCATAGTGGGCATGTGACAAATGTTATTCACACATGGAAAGAATTCTAGGATCACAACTCTCAAGTCCTCCATAGTCCAAGTTTCAGTATAGTATGTGTATGATACGTATACATGTTTTTGGAAGATTTAGGACTTACGCAAATGTTAGAGTAATGGATAGTTAACTTAGCATGACCTGGACACCTATTGGTTGGATGAATAAAAGTGTATGCATGGGTAACCATAATATAAGAAACTTATTAGAATTTAATAATAGCAAAGCAGTCATCTTATCCTAAGAATGAATCTATCAAGTTAATTAGGATTATTGTTCCGAAGAAGAATCTTTTTTTTATTGTTGAAATCGTGAAATCCCAAACCCTGAAACCCCAAAGTGATGGTCCCACATTCCTTTCAATTTTCACAATTCGGGAGTTGTTGTGTGTTGGTGTTTGGCCTTTGAAATCGTGAAATCCCGAACCTCGAAACCATGAAGTGCTGGTACCACTTTCCTTTCACTTTTCACAATTAGGGAGTTGTTGGGTGTTGGTGTTTGGGCATTTGAAATTGTGAAATCCTGAACCCCAAAAACCCGAAGTGCAGGGCCCACAGTCTTTCTGCATTTCATGTTTTAGCAAATAACGTGGTCCTTTGTTTATTGAGTTCGATCGTCGAAAATTGATTGACCTTTATTTTCACAAAACTGTAGGAACTTAATAAGAATTATTTGTTACTGTAATGAATGGACTAGTAGAAACGATGGAGGATCTTCATCCAGGATAGAGGTCATACACCTTTAAGTATTCAAAGTTTTGTATGTTTATTTCCTTGTAGGTTACGACTATGTAGAAATACAATAAGTGAACAAAGTCCCTTTCTTGTATATATTAGACATTTATGATATCCGGGTATGCAGATACTTGGGATGTAATTATGTATGAATTGTAATCGAAAGAATTGCAAAATTCTCTACAAGAAAACCTATAGTACACAGAGTATAAACATTTCAATAGGTATTCATAAGAAATTTTAAGTCGATTTGGTCTAATTTCTACATGTTAAAGTATTGGAATAAATTGGAAATAACACCGTTTAACGCAGGGCAAATTCTAGAATGTAATATGAAGGGAACAAAATGCTCATTTGAAACAAAATCATTTTGGAACCCTTAAGCTTACTTATACCTGTAAATTCCTGTGTCCTATGGAGGCATAAGCTAGAGTCACAAACTGTGAGTTCGTAGACCCAGACCTAACTTCATGTACGCTTGCCAACCTTCCTAATTGTTTAGAGTCTTTTCAAGATGAAGGTTGTTATTCTCAGGAGAGGTCGTACATATTGACACAGGCCCTCTATGAGGCAGACCAAACCATGAACTCCATAAGTCCTGGACAAGTTTAGGAAGGATCGCACCGTTGTGTGCAAGAATCTTGCATGGAGTGCAAAGGTCGAGAAACCCCTTGGAAGTTTCAGAGCGTATGAAAGCTCAAGAGTGACAATTAGACCGTGATCAAAATCAGTTTAGTGTGATTAAATTTTGGCATTTCGACATCTAGGAAAGTAGAGGGCAAGACACCTCGTCTTCGCAAGTCGCGAAATCCCAATATACAAAACCTCGATGCGCTCTGGGGATGAGTCGGTTTAGTGTGATTAAATTTTGGTGTTTCGGAAACTGGTGAACCAAAGGGAAAGACCCATCATCTTTGCAAGTCGCAGAATCCCTGTATACAAAACCCTGACGTGCATTTAAGACTGAGTTTCTTTCAAAACACCGTTAAGCTCAGGATGGATAGTGACTGTTAGATACAGATCAATGAGAATCGTTGATCTCATACATGAACTCCCATATTGGAATTTAGGGATTGGAGTGATAAGAGATTTGGGGTCACTACATTTTCGAACTCCTAGTTACCGAAATCTCGATATGGCCAGGACCATCGAATCAGAGAAGGTTCACAGCTGTCGATGTCATCGAAGGTAAGATTTCGGTTTTCGGGGTTTGAAGAGTCGAAATACTTGACTCTCTTGCATGAATGACTCACGAAATGCGGAAGGTGCCTCTTGGATTAGCTTATGGTCATAACCAACGATCATATGGAGGTGGATAAGAGAAGAGATAGCCTGCACTAGGCCCCATAGGAATTCGGGGATTCTATCCCTTGAGAAAGAGCGAAAACTTTATTTTTGTCATAGTGGGTATGTGACAAATGTTATTCACATATGGAAAGAATTCTAGAATCATGAATCTAAAGTCCTCCATAGTCCAAGTTTCAGTATAGTATGTGTATGTTATGTATAAATGTTTTTGGAAGATTTATGACTTGCGGAAATGTTAGAGTAATGGACGGTTAACTTAGCATGACCTGGACACCTATAGCTTGGTTGAATAAAAGTGTCAACATGGGTGACCATAATATAAGAAAATTATCAGAATTTAATAATAACAAAGGGGTCATCTTATCCTAAGAATGAATCTATCAAGTTAATTAGGATTATTTTTCTGAAGAAGATTTTTTTTTTTTTTTATGGTAAATTTGAGGTTCATTACAATACCTTATATCCGGGAGGACAAGGTAAAAATACAGTGGTTCTTAAGCTGTCTACCACAGTGCTACATGGATAGAATTGAGTTTGAGAACCCCAAGTCCTTGAGTGAAGTATTTAGGAAACCACAAATGTTCTATGACCAGTACAAACAACGAGTAGAGTTTCCCAAATCTTGGAAGAATAAGAAACAAGATCAAATGAACAAATGAAAGAAGTGATACTAACAAACTCCTTATCAGAATGCAGCAAAAGGCTTTTCTAGAAAAGACTTTCACTCCAATTACCCAAGTATGCAAGGAAATGGTAAACCACTAATAAATATGGGAACAAATAAATTTGGGGATAGTCCCTATGAACTATTGAAGTATTGGGAATGTGGCGAACCTCATCTAAGGAGGAATCGTCCACGTATAAATACAAAAAAAAAAACTATCGTTCATAATTTGTAGGAAGCCTTAATAGTGGGTGATGTGGGAAGAAGATTTCACTCAATAAATTCAATTGTATATGGTAGGCAAGCTGGCCACCAGTCCTCTGTGGTGGAAATCAAAGGTAAAATCAATCACACCCAAATTTCTGTATTAATTGATCTCGGAGCTACATTAAGTTATATCACTCCTGGTGTAGTAGATCAAATAAACTCAAGAAGATGAAACATGCAAAATCATGGCTGGTACAATTAGCAATGGGAACAAAAAGGAAACTGGTTGACTTTATTCCTGATTTTGAATTCAGTTTAGATGGTAAAAACATAAAAAAAAAGCTAAATATTTTGCCACTAGGATCTTATGATATGATTATCGAAATGGATTGGTTGGAAAAGAACAAAGAAGTTATGGATTGTTATACAAAGACACTTAATTATAAAGAAGATTATGATACTACTAGAACAACCCAAGGTATACCAAAACCAGTATCAGTTAGAAAATTCACATCAATGCAATTCAAGAAATGCATGAGAAAGGGGTGTCAAGTTTATGCCATCCAAATAATGAATCTGTTAGGAAAAGAAGATAATCCCAACTTAGAAGACTTTGTTTTCCTACATGAATTCAAAGACGTGTCTGTTGACAAGATACTGGAATTAACTCCTAGAAGAGAAATAGACTTCTGCATAGACCTGCTACCTAGATCAGCCCCTATCTCGAAATCACCTTACTAAATGCATTTACTAGAATTGACCGAATTAAAAATACAATTGCAGGAATTGTTGGACAAAGAGTATATCAGACCGAGTGTTTCACCATGGTGAGCACCAGTCCTCTTTGTGAAAATGAAAAAAGGTACTCTAAGACTATGTATCGATTATAGACAATTGAACAAAATGACTATTAAGAACAAATACCCCTTACCTAGGATAAATGATCTGTTCAGTCAAGTAGGTGGGGCCATGATCTTTTCAAATTTGGATTCCTGATCCAGTTATCATCAAGTTAGAATAAAATATGAGGACATAAACAAAACAACTTTTCGAACAAGATATGGACACTACAAATTCATAGTCATACATTTCGGACTCACTAATGCACCAACCACATTTATGTGTCTAGTGAACAGTATATTTAGTCAATACTTAGACAAGTTTGTATTTGTATTTATCACCGATATTCTGGTTTACTCTAAAAGATAAGAATAACACAAAGGACACTGAAGAATAGTTCTGCAAAATTTGAGGAAGCACAAACTATATGCTAAATTCAATAAGTGTGATTTTTATCAAAAGAAGATACAATACCTAGGACATGTAATTTCGACAGAAGGCATTGCAGTCGACCCTGAGAAAATAAGATTCGTTATGGAGTGGACGATACCTAAGGATGTAGTGGATATCCTGTCATTCATGGGAATCACCGGATACTACCGCAGATTTATAGAAGGGTTTTCCAAAATAGCTTACCCTATCACATCATTACAAAAGAAAGGGACCAAGTTCAACTGGTCACAGAAGTGTCAAGATAGTTTTTGCAATTTGAAGGAGTTATTGAAAACCACACCCATCTTGAAGGTAGAATACCTAGATAAATACTTTACCATTTGTGTTGATGCCAGTAAAGAAGGACTAGGTGGTGTCCTAACTCAAGAAGGACACATGATTTACTATGAGTCCTAGAAATTAAAAGAACATGAGAGAAACTACGTCACTCATGACTTACAATTGGCAGCAGTAATAAATTCCTTAAAAATGTGGCAACACTACATAATGGGCATAAAGTTTATATTATTGACAGATAATAGCGGGGTGAAATATCTATTTAACCAGCCAGATCTTAATGCAATGCAAGGCAGGTGGCTAGCCTTCTTGAGAAAATTCAACTTTGGGGTAAGACATATCAAGGGTAAGGAAAATAAGGTAGTAGACACGCTAAGCATAAGAGTCCATGGGTTATTTGAAATAAACATCAGCAGGGAAAAAAGTGATCTGGAACAAAGAATAAGAACATCAGATGTTAACGATGAAAATTACACCAAGACAGTGGCAGAATTACAAAATACTACAACAAACTCAGATAAACCAGATCTGAGTATCGATAAAAATGGGCTACTACGATTTAAAAACAGACTGTACATACCCGATTTAGCAGAATTAAAGATAACAGTTTTTTATGAAGTGCATAAGAAACCATATTCTGGTCATCTAGGATACCAGCAAATGATAACAACACTTAGGAAATTATTTTAATGGCCTAATATGAAGGGAGAAATAGTAGAATACTTGGCTAGGTGCCAATATTGTCAGCAGGTAAAGAACAAACACCAACATCTAGCTGGCCTAATACATCCATTACTAGTTCCAGAATGGAAATGGGAGACCATATCGCTGGACTTTATTACAGGTTTTCCAAAAACTTAGAAAAAAAATGATTATATTATGGTCATAATCGACAAACTGAATAAGTCTGCACATTTTATTCCTGTAAAGTCTACTTTTAAAGCTATAAATATCACTCAAATATTTATGAAAGAAATTTTTAGACTGCATTGTATTCCTAAAATGGTGATTTTGGATAGAGACATAAAATTCACATCTGCTTTTTGGAAAGAATTGTTTGCAGGACAAAATACTAATTTGAGTTTTAGTACCATTTATCATCCAAAAACATATGGACAGACTCAAAGAACGAATCAAATCGTAGAGGATATGCTCTGCATGTACGTAAGAACAAAACCAAGCAAATGGAAGCCTACCTACACTTGGTAGAATTTTCATTTAACAATGGGTACCAAACTTCTGCTAAGTTAAGCCCCCTCGAGGTACTTTACGGTAGGAAGTGTACAACTCCAATTAGTTGGGATAAATCAGTTCATAGACTCATGGTTGGACCAGAGATGCTCCAACAAATGGATAATATGGTAAGAAAGGTACAACATAACTTAAAAGAGGCACATGACAGACAAAAAAATTACGTAGACTAGAAGAGAAGACACTTGGAGTTTTAAGTGGGAGATCATGTTTACTTAAAATTCAAAGCCCGAAAGAGTTCACTAAAACTCGGGAACTGTGCCAAATTGGCGCCCAAGTTTTGTGGGCCCTTCGAGATACTAGCTCGAATTGGACCCATAACATACCTACTTTCACTTTCAGCTAATCTAAAAATTCATAACGTATTTCATGTTTCTTTATTGAAAAAGCATGTTCATGACCCTACTCAGATGATCGATTGGAACTTGGTGTAGGTGGAACCATAAGGCAAGTTCCAGGTAGAATCCCTGTGCATTCTAGACTAGAGAGAAATAACACTTTGGAACAGAGCCGTCGCTCAGGTAAAGGTGCAATGGAAGCACTTTAGTCCCAAGGAGGCCACTTGGGAGTTGGAGGGAGATTTGTAGAAATCTCATCCAATCCTATTCCAAGAAAGGAACGAACACTGAGGACAATGTCTTCTTTGAAGGGGGGAAGGATGTGACATCCCCAAATTAATTAATTTTGAAATCCGAAAATTGTTAGAAAATTATTTTGTTTTTGGTAAATTCAAATTTGGAATTTTCTTGCCATTTATGGAAATTTTGAATTTTGAATTTGATAAATTGTAATTAATTATTATCACTGTTTAGCTGAGACCTAATTTGACCCAACTAGCTATTTGACTATGACAGTTGTATGTAAACAAAATATTGTTTTAATTATTGTAGGAGGACAAATGGAAAAGCCATGTTAAATTCAGCTAACCATGACTCCATGAGTGGGGAACATGTTGGAACTACCGCTGGGGTGATTGTTACAAGTGGAAAATCAGGGATTTGGCCATTGGCATCCCCTAAAAATCAAGGATTTAGAAAGCTACAAAAATTCCCAAGGGAGGGAAAGAGACCTAGGAAAAAATATTGTTTTGATAAATAGCCTATGTGAGGAGGCGGGACAATGTCTAGTATGCTAGAAGGAATAATTACTATGTACTTGTTGTTATGAACACTAATCATTAAGTGTGAGGTAAGGAGAGGACTTACAGAGAGAGAAAGACATTGTTGAAGGGGAGAATCCAAGTTTTCCCTCATGGATTCATGGTCAGGCTAGAGGGTAAATGGGGGAAAGTAATTTGGCTGTCTTGTTCTACGGTTGGGAGTAATGTGGTTGTTCTCTTTGTCTTCCCACGAACTAGTTCAAATATGTAATCTTTTCCTTCTTTGTTTGAATGATTGTATATCTGATGTAATGTATTTACTGCATCTAAATTGAACTATTTATATCTATTTGAAGTGAATTAGTTACAGATGTAGTGCAATCACTAAATTTTATATGGACACAATAAATTGAGCGAAAACTGTTCGATTATATGAATGTGTGAAGTCCAATTTCTGATAGAATAATTTATAAATCAATTCCTGAGAAACTCTTTATGAATGGATTAGAATATGTTCAAAAGTTTTAGAAATTATTTGATTTTCGTTTTGGACAATCGAATGAATTGGTGTGATTAAATCCTAGAAGTATACATTTTCTGTAATTGGATTTCTGTTATAACAAAGGTGTTTCCTATACATCAAAATTCTGGTATAAAACATCTAGACATGAACAGATTGAAAACTAGCCTATATGTATATATGGAGTAAGTATTTTTCTGCGATCACAAACTCAGAGTCATAAATTTAATCAAGACACTATCTACCACTTAGTGTGTATTTAAGCCTTTACAAGCCATTACTTTTCCACGATATATCTATATCACATATAGACAAGTATATGTCTAATTACTATAGGTAGACATAATAATGAAATCTAGAACCTAATGTCTACATAAGAAAATATGTATATATTGTTAGAGATCCTGAATTTTTGACAGACATGCAACCACAACTATAAATCAAATGCATAGGAGTTGGAATACTCTAGTTAAAGAAACGACCAATGTACTTCATTCACCATAAATCAAATAAAGTAGACCAAAAGATATCAACAACTCCATTATTAAACTCTTGGAAACATTTTTCTTTGTGTAACGGAATAAGCCAATGGCATAGAGTTGAGTTGCACAAATAAAAAGTACAGTGTTCTAAATCGAAGAACATAATCATTTTGACATAGATTGTCATTATGAGTAATCTCAGCCAGTATTACTTTTTAATAATTAGAGAACAAAAAAAGTGTATTACATATTTGAACAGATCTAAATTCAAATACAGACTCAATACTTATACAAGAACTGGCGTTATTCCATTAATGGAAAAACTACTCCAAAGGTTTACTCCAACAAACATTACAACAGACAAAGAACTAATTATAACAGAGCTAGTTGAATCATGATCTCCTTGGATGATGCTAGAACCTGTAGAGTTAGCTTGATATGTGAGAGGTTCGGAACCCAAACACCTTTTGCAAAGGAGGCAATGGAGGGTATCCAAGACTTGCATAGACAGAGACCCCGCAAGAAAACAAATCTTGTAATCATTAGTCATTATTCAAGGAATAGGTAACAAAAGAAAAGTAGTTGAAATAAGACGATAAAAGTTAAACCAACAATTTTCTTTCTAGAAAGACACTTATCTTATGATGTGTGGGGTTGAATCCTTTCCCCTTCACCCACTATCTGATTTGATGTTTGGGCTGAGGGAGGAGGGCGCAGTACAATCTCTGATGGAACCTCACAACAACAAGGCCCATCATTAGTGACGATAACAAGTTTTATAAGTTCCCTCTCAGAAATAATTAATCAATAGAGAAACCCTTAACTTGTAAACTGTATAAACTTGCCACAAGAGAAAGCCGAAGCAATAACATAGAATTTTCATACAAAATATAGACATGATTAAAGAGTTAAGTTTAAATCAGTCCTGAACCAAAACGAATAAATATAATCAACAGTAAGAGAAAAGTCATCACTCTATGGTATTAAAATGAAGGAAATGAATCACCACCCATCAAGGTGACAAGGTTTTGTTACACACACGAAATGATTATATGCCGTAGGACTCTCGGTAAAATATTCAAGGTATCACGAAGATGAAAGATAGAAATGCTAAGAGAAAACCAGTCGAGGGTATGATGAACCTATAGATTGATGACTCCATAATCACAGGGGATATACATAAAAGAAGTGTATTATACTACCCTACCAAACAGAAAGAGTCTCCATATCTCCATGAGGTTCTTTAAGGAAAAACGAAAATAGGAATAACGAATATCAGACGAAGTATGTACACGCCATAGGCCTTTTCACAGGGAGACCTTTCGTAAGACCTTTAACCTCCCTTTGTTTAAACAAGAGATTATTACTTATTTAAAGGGCGACATATGCTATCAAGCAACCCTAACATCGAAAGACTCTGGTAACTACTGTAGAGGGATCCCAAATGACTAACCAAAGGATAAATTTCCCGCAAGGAAGAACAAAACAAGGATGGAAAGGACATGATAGTAACTGATAGAGCAACAAAACACTTAATGTTATTTCCAAAGATTACATCTCCTTATTTTTAAGGAAGAACTTACTAGGGTTTCAGACCGCGTCGTTAGTTACATCATGAAGCAACCTTCATCACTTATAGACTTCTCCTCTGAAATTGTGGTATGCAGAACCTCTTCATAAAAATTCAGAAATGCCAAAACGTTGAACCTACTCCAACCCTAAGTGGTTCCTTGAGATCTTGTAGTAAATGTAGGGAGTGCAGAGGATGTTTAGCCATGTGACAGTGGCAGAGTGAATGTGACACTTTGGGTATGGAGCCCAGTAAATACAGAGGAATTTACAAGATGACCATTAATGAAGTTACAAAGATTTAACTAATACAACCATAAATGATCTCTTCCACTTAAAGAATGTTGTGATTTGACACCATCACGACTCATGGTTAAAACCTTTCTCCCCTCTATGTTAGTCCGAGACATCAGTTAGATCCTAGTTGTAAATATTCCATTGGCGTTTGTATCTAGTATTTTCATTACACTTCAACCACCGATTTTAAGAGCCATAAAATAACCAAGACTTGGTAGTTATGTTAGTTGCCTAGTGTAAGAGTAAATCCTAGCCCTATGTCTATTATAGATAAGAACTAGTTAAAGTTTTCCTAGGATAACATCAACAAGTGGGCATGTGCGCGGACTTGGAGCCTTGTGTTAATTAAAACGAGTTGCACTTGTATTGTAAGAATACCCTTATGTACGTAGCCTATATGCATATGGGTAGATATTAAAGGCATAAGAGGTTTGCCAAATTCATGGGGACTTTTCCTTATAATCTTTCTACTCATGACATAAATAGGGGATCTTGTGGTAAGTAGAAATCTAGGAGTTTACAAGGTTTTTTTTTATAATAGAATTTTAAAGAAATTTTTTATTATAGAGTTTCATAACCAAGTCGACAACAGAGTTTCATAACTAGGACCCCTTTTCCTACCAAGAAACTATATAAACAATTTTTTTGTTGTTGTAAATATGAGGTTCATTACAAAACAACAAGCAACAACCGACAAACCATCGAGGAAGAAGCACTCACCAAACCAGTAAACAATGTATATAATTCAACCATGACGAAGTTGCATCATAAGGCTAGAAGAAGGATGAAACATACAATGCCTATTCAACTGGCAGTGGACAACAATATTGTCCAAAATCACTGCAACATTGTATGGAAAATTTCGAGAAAAAATGTACTACATGAAGCGTATTTAGATAAACATTTAAGGTTGTTGGGATGTATAAGGGCCTCGCGGTATGTAAACATTTAATTTGTCAGGTCTGTTGGAGGACCTCACGATATATAAACATTTAAGTTGCCAGGCATTCTCAATCACATAAAAAAAGTGTTATTACATTTGACATGGACTAATAATAGTAGCACAAATAAGAAAATAAATCTCAATACTCTAGAATTATCGATCACTAGAAAGCTTGGACATACAAATAATAAAAAAATAATCGTACATGATCTAAGACAATGCCACTAGAAAATGCTAAGACAAACATCTGAACTAATGCTAGCATTAATCCACCTTCGAGCAATGCATAAGAAAATATATGATTCAAAAAGACCACATACGATCAAATACTTTGGATATGCCAACATATATAACATTGGGAATAGCGAATCCAACAATAAGACCTCCAATATGTTGGCCAATCAGATCATGACATATATGGTACCTTTTATTAATAAAAAATCGATGTTTTTAGTTCCCTAGTTCCAACAGTAGATAATATGGAAATATTTGTGGTCAAAGGGAAAACTAATACGATATCAACTAATTATTGATCGATATAGTCCGTATATGCCTACAATAGTCCCTCTATGCTAATTGATTCTAATATATCATGGAATTATGTTAATTTCAAACATCATGGTTATATCGTGGAAGTCATTGTACTCTTCGCAGGACATTGAACAATAGAAGTCCAATTTATTGCCTGCCTACTAGGAATTTGTGGTCGGAGAAATGACTAGGTATGGAATGGAGATGCAGTTGATCGGTGTCATGATATAAGAGCACTGTAATGTACCTCCTCGTTATGGTGACAAACCTCTTATAAAAAGTGCAATTTTTTTTTTGTGTGAGCGTGTGTGCAAGGGTAACTAGACATTATACTCTACGCCGCCACATGATGACGAATCATGATGCATGCAATTGCAATATCAACATAAAGATCTAAGATGCACATAAACCTCTGCAAAGAATGAACAACAATCAACTGACAAATAATAAGATTGACTACCCATCCATCCTACCCTGCAATGGTTAGGACCTCCAAGACCCATAAGCAACGCTCAAGCCCAGGTTCCCATCGGTTTTAATCATTTAAGGTCGCAGGGCTAGCGATTGTTCTGAGGAACATGGAGGTGTCTACATCCCACCCGACACAAGGAGACCAAGAAAATATTGTTTACAACCAAGTATAACCATTAATTAATATTAAACATCAATAATTTAGAACTGAATCTCTTGCTCAAAGCCGAACAATTTAGTATAGTACAATCTAATTATCTGTAATGCCATCCTGGTATGAACAACTATGCTAAGAAGATCAATGAACTCCAAAGGAAACATAGCCATCATAACTACAATTTATATATAGATAAGTTTGATTTACTGACTCAATCAATAGGTTTATGATCTTGAACTATAGACTTAACTTCATAAAGTTTTAAAATCCTCAACCGCAAAGCTTAGTTAAGTTCCCAAAATTTCTCATCTAAAAATTGAAATTTTTAAAAACTTTTTGACATAGATAAATACCTAATTACAACTCAATTGTGCAATTAATATCTTGAACCATTATAATAATATTTTTATACACCAACATAAGACTAAATCTATTAAATTATTATCTTCAACTATTATAACATTGCTTTTATAGCCCATTAATGTTCTATATGCCCAAACTTTAAACATTGCATAGAAGCTATGTATGAAAAACTTATTTCACTACTAAAACAACTATGGCATGTTTGCATGCATGCATTAAGCTATTCACTGTTAAGAGTCATCTTCACAACTACACAATCAAACAGAGTAGTTCCAAAGCCCCAAAGAAAAGCAATTGTCTAACCATCCTAATTGATTTGTTTATGAAACTTGGAAAACTAGTACATAGTGTGCTCCATAACATTATCACCATAAAATCATAACCATATTACATTTTATAATATAATAACTAAATAAAATGACAATCACCTTACCCCTTAGATGTTATCTATAACAATTACATATCATTACCATAAAACGATGACCACATTAACATTAACATTACCAGGAATATTAGCATTAAGATAGATTTAGGATACTTCATATGTGTGAACTCCATGTTGAAGACTAAAGGAATTAAAAACTCCCTCATACTTATCACAACATTGAAATGTTTTAAAATTGATAATAAAATATTTTTTTAAGGTAGATATTGAAATATTTTATTTATGGTATATATTAAAATATTTTTGTTATTAATAATTTTTTAAATACCATATATTAACTCTACTTAAACATAAAATTAATTACAATTATCCTTTATACCAGACTGAAAACAATGCCTCTTAACCCAATGAATGGATAAATCAATGAACGAATAAATTAATAGTTAATGTAAATAAATCAAAAGAGTATTTAAAATTACATATCAATTTTATGTAAAATCGCTAATAATCAATTGATTCTGATCAGATGATAGTACTTCAAATAAGTAATGTGGAGCGTATTTAAAGGTTGATCCCAACAATCAATTCCTAAATACCTGTGTCACAGTGCTTCTAAATTAAAAATTTTATACAAGGATTTCCAAGCAAATAATGAGTAAAATATAAGTATGGGATCAACAGTGAATTGAAGTGGCACATTCTTTTCTCTGCACATGGATATTCAGGCCCACAATTTATAATATAGAAATGCCCACAGTGATATATAAATTCCCACAGTAATATAGAAATGCCCACAGTGATATATAAATGCCCACAGTAATATATAAACACCCACAATAATACAAAAACACCCACAGTGATATATAAATGCCCACAGTAATACATAAATTCCCACAGTAATATATAAACGCACATAGTCATACAAAACGCCCACAATGATATATAAATTCCCACAGTCATATATAAACTCCCACAGTAATACAAAAACACCCACAGTGATATATGAACACCCACGGTAATATATAAACGCCCATAGTAATACAAAATGCCCACAATGATATATAAACATCCATAGTAATATATAAACCCCCATAGTAATACAACAACGCCCACAACGATATATGAACAGCCACGGTAATATATAAACACCCACAATAATACAAAACACCCACAATCGGTACATGAACGTAGTCAAAAATGTAGGAAACGGTAGGTAAAATGCAGGATTAAGTGGTCAAAAATCATGTTGGTATCCTCCTCAATCGCAGAGAAATAAAAACAAAAATAAAATGTAGAGAAGGGTGTTGAATCGAGGGGGTTTCTTCCACTGAAAGCATGGAAATGCTAACAGAAAAATGCAGACAAAATAAACATAAGGCACAGATGTAGATCGCACAAAACCAAGGAAGGTAGGTAATGCCGAGGTCATAAAATCTCTTTTATCCAATACTGACATGCAACAACAGAGTAAGAAGAAATATTTTTATAACCGTAACACAATTACGATCGTCGAGGAACAGAAAGGAAAACCAATCAATCTGACGAGAACCCATGTAGAGTTAAGCCAAGTAGTTTTCATCTCACAAGCCAAGATAAAAAAAAAATGTTGATAACAATAAGAGAGGGCCAAGGTACTAGTACCTTATATCATGCAAAATGAAAAACATATCGTTGCCTGATCACCTGCTCCAGGTGATGTCTGCGTGCTCCATGCCGCTCTCGCTCACCGACCACCGAGACCTCACCAGTACCTCCCAACCAACGCTAGGGGTACTCTGATTCCCCCTTAGCCCCCCGAGCTACAAAGGGGCCACACACTATCCAGATGGTACGTCTAGATCCCAGCTCACCTCGCAAGGCCGAGCTACCACTCCTCTCCAAGCTGGGAAATCCCAACTATTCACAAGTAAATTAGTCAAATCACTAATGCGGCAGCGTAACATTATGCTAACAGCCCATCCCTCTTCTTCCTTCTCCTTCCTCTCTTTTATAGAGTTTTAGAACTTCCAAACTTTCCCTAAATCTCATTTAATTTAAGTTTTAATAAAAATCTTGTAAAAATTCTCCTTCGTACAAGTGTCATTCATCCCCCACATTCCTCCAATAATTATTTTCTTTAATTTAATAATTTGTTTTATTTCCCTCACCCACCTAGATTCCCTTACAAGTTTTAAATGCTTTCCCTAAAATGAAGTTGCTAATTTAGTTCAATTTAGAAGGTTCTTAATTGCAGATTCTTTACTAAGTTGATCTCGCTTTTTACCATAAGTTCCCTTCTTTCCCTTTTTAAGTTACCACCATTCCCTAGTTTCCTAAATGTTATAATTTCCCTCTTTCCCCTTTTTATTAGAGATAAAAATTACAGTTGCAATTTAACCCCTTTTTCCCTTTTATTATTAATTCAACATCTTTTTAAACTATCAAAAATTTAAAATAATTAATTTCTTCTTTATATTTTATATCCACAACTTTTAATTATTTTCTTACTCTCTTCATTTTACCCCAAAAATTTATGAAGACCAAAATTATTACTTAAAGGGTTTTTATTTTAAATTTTACTAATTTAAATTTTTAGAGATGTTTTTTCAAGGGTAGACAACATTTTTCCCCTAGCAAAGTTTCAGACTTAGGACTTAGATTCTGAACTAGGTGACATTTAATTAGGGAAGTTGTTTTTAAAATTTCTTAATGTGTTGTCTATATTAGGGCCATTTAGGTTCCTTCCTTTATCATCATCAACATGACATGCCCTTCAGGACGCACTACATGCTCCAAGGGTGCCACTCGCCTCTTTTGTTTCTTTTGCGTGACGTGCCCTTCAGGACGCACCACGTGCTCTAAGGGTGCCACTCACCCTTTTGTTTCTTTTGCATGACGTGCCCTTCACGATGCACCATGTGCTCCAAGGGTTTCATTCGCTTCTTGATTGATTGGTAGACATCAATAACCCCTGGAGTCAACACTCCGCCAGGTGAACTTGTGGGAGACTAAGGGCTTCTAAGGAATAAGGCCCCCACCTTACTGCGTGCCCCTTAGAATCATCATGAGTGACTGTCGCAGTCTGACCTCACGACATCATGGGTTTTCTCAAACTAGGTAATCCTTAACCTACAGTTCGAGCCACAACGAGAGTGGTAGTAGGTTGTGGTAGGGATGTTGTCCACACCTCTCCCTCAACCTCTCTGGTAGTCATGTGTGGCCCCTTTACTCCATATGTGAGTCTGGTCAGTAAGCTATCGTCAGCCTACATCATCAACAATCTTTTCAAAACATGTCCACATCATATCATCTAAACAAATGTACTAAAATCATAGTAAAATAATCAAACCCCAATAACACACTCCCTGACTCGATCCACAGTCCAAGGGGTTTCGTCGATGCCTCTGCATCCTCAAGGTCCAAAACCATGCACACTCATTAAAACTGAGTCAATAGCACCTGTCTATGTCAATGTATTAAAACATCATGTCATCTATCATAACGCATCATAATCAAGGAAAAATGTTTTAATATCATAATAGTCCAGATCACTTGCGAGAAAGTGTCCTCAAAGAATATTTTTTCTCAATGCACCAGAGCGGGATGTTACATACACCCCCTCTTGGTATAAACTTTGTCCCAAAGTTTTACAGTATAAATGATGAAATAAGTGTACCATAGTATCATATGTCTATATATCAAACAAAAATGGAAACTACTGGCGAATATCATATGCGTCCACCCAGGTTGCCGAGTGCAGACTATAATTGTCCCACTGGACCTTGACCTGGTCTACCGTTTGACATCGTAACTATCAAACATGATGATCTAAGATTTGGACTGACTCAGCCATGAGTGCTCCCTCATACGATACCTAGAAGGAACTCATGTCAATAACATGCGTAGGATCACTAATATAATGTCTCAAAACAGATACATGAAAAACATTGTGCATACACCTCAAGGAATCAGGCAAGGCTAGTCGATAGGCCACAGGCCCCTTTCTCTCCACAATATTGAAAGGTCCCATGAACCTAGGAGAGAGTTTATCTCCCTTTAAAAACTTGATCAAACTCTTATGCGGTTTAACCCACAAGAAGACTTCATCACCGACCTCATAACTATGGTTGACTCGATGCGCATCGACATAACTCTTATGTCGATCCTGCGCTTCTTTAATCCTTTGTCTTATGGTTTTCATTTGCTCTTCCATTTCTTGGATGGATTCTAGTCCACCAGGACCCTATCCTCAAGCCGATCCCAACTCAAGGGCATCCAACATGGTCACCCGTAAAGAAACTCGAAAGGCGCCATCTTAATGGTGCTCTAGTAACTGTTGTTGTAAGAGAACTCTACTAGTGGAAATAATTCTTCCCAATGCTTTTGTTGGTCCATCATGTACATGTGCAACATGTCCTCCAAGGTTTGGTTCATTCACTCGATCTTCCCGTTAGTCTCTGGGTGATACGTAGTACTAAAGTTAAGTTGGGTTCCCAAGGCCTCTTGGAAACTCATCCAAAATCATCCGGTAATCATGGATCCTTGATCGGATATAATCCTCTTAGGCATGCCATGCAACCTCACAATCTCACTGATGAAAACTCTAGTAATGTCAGGTGCCTGATAAGTCTACGCACAGGAATAAAGTGAGAACTCTTCGACAAAGTGTCTACTACTACAAAAATCGATTCATGTCTCCTTATCGTCAGTGGCAATCCAACAATAAAATCCATCGAATCACCTCCCATTTCAATTGCAGAATGGCATGTGGTTGTAGTAATCCTACGGGGTTTCTATGTTCAGCCTTTACTTGCTGGAACTTCAGACATCTGGTCACATAGTTGACTACGTCGACCTTCATTCCCCTCTAGAAGAATAAGGGTTTAAGGTCTGCCCTCATCTTCATGACTCCCGAGTTAGCCATGTAAATTGCTCTATGAACCTCACTCAGGATCAACATCCTCAACTCGTTGTTTGGTGGTACGTAAATCTAACTTTTAAACATCAATAACCCATCGCTATCAAATGAAAATCCCTCATATCGTGGTACCATCATTGTGTTTTGTCCGATAAAACCCTCGACCTCTTTGTACCAGTCATCGTCACACTGTAATGTGAGAATATTCTCACGTAGATTCGTCTGAAGAGGCAACACTGAAAAGATGTGTGGTCTCTGACTCAAAGCATATGCCACTCGGTTCATTGTTCCCTTTATGTAAGTAATCTCAAAGTCATACTCACTAAGCAATTCCGACCAACGCCATTGTCGTGCATTCAGGTTGCTTTGCGTAAAAATGTGTTGTAGTCCACAATGATCAGTATTTAGTTCAAATTTTCATCCAACAAGGCAGTGTCTCCAAACCTTCAAGGCATATATGATGTCTAATAACTCCAAGTCGTGCGTCGCATAGTTCTCCTCATGGCTTCTCAGTTTCCTTGAAATGTAAGCAATCACTCGTTCGTCTTGCATCAAGACTCCACTTAAACCTTCCTTGGATGCGTCTGTGCATACCAAGAAGTGCACATCCATGTCAGGGACCTTTAGTATCGACACTTTCGTAAACAACTCTTTAAGCCTCCGAAATGCTTCCGCACATTTCTCGATCCAAACAAACTTCTTGTTTTTCTTCTGCAATTCCGTGATCAGATTTTCTATCTTCGAAAATCCCTCGACAAACTGTCGGCGCATGCCATTCCATAATAGCCTCAACCTTGGCTAGATCCACGGCGATGCCTTCGCCGGAGATGACATTCCCTAAGTAGTGAATATTCGATTGATAAAAAGAGCATTTGGACAATTTCCCATACAATTTGTGCTCTCGCAGACACTGTAGTACCAAGAACAAGTGTTTGTCATGCTCCTCCATGATATGAGAGTAAAATAAAATATCGTCAATGAACACTTGGAAAAACTTGTCCAAGCACTCACGGAACACCCCATTCATCAAACTCATAAATACCTCTGGGGCATTTGTCAGTCCAAATGGTAAAATAGTAAACTCGTAGTGTCCAAAACTCACCTTAAAGGCATTCTTAGGGACATCCTCCTCCTTGATCCACAAATGGTGATACCCTGAATGCAAATCAATCTTGGAGAACACCGTCGCACCCTTCATTTGATCAAATAGATCATCAATTCTTGGCAAGGGATACTGATTCTTGATTTTGGCCTTGTTCAGTTGACGGTAGCTGATGCAAAGCCTCTACGATCTATCCTTCTTTTGTATGAAAATAACTGGTGCACCCCATGGTGACACACTAGGACGTATCAATCCCAGGTCCAACAACTCCTTCAGTTGCATTTTCAACTCTTGTAACTTTGGGGTGGACATCCGATAAGGCATTTTTTCTATCGATTCAGTCCCCAGTTTTAGGTCTATGGTAAACTCCAAATCTCTCTCTGATGAAATACCAGGTAACTCCTCTGGGAATACATTCACAAAATCTCTCACCACCGGAAGGTGTTCTAGACCTTCTGCTACTCCCTTCTCGTTTAACACAAGGATCACATTAAGCTTGCACCCCTTGCGTACACTCTTCCATAACTGTAAGGAAGAGACGATCCTCAGGGAAACTCCCTAGTTCCGTCCTACAATCACACGTCTCTGTCCCTCATCATCGATCAAGCTCAACCATTTCATCTTATAGTTGAGTATCGCCTCATGTGATTCCAACTAATCCATACCAATTATGACATCATAATATCCTAAGATCATGACGTACAAGTTGGCCTGTAACCTTTCCTCCAACCTTCTGTTTGGCTCCCGAAGCCATCTCTACGAAGCTAAACTTGTCCTGTTTGACTGCCTTTACCTTAATCATTTTTAGCACTGCACCAGAAATGAAACTCTCAGTAGCGCTGGGATCTATCAAAATACTAAGGGTTTGGTCAGTGACAGTACCTGTCATTTCGAGCATAGTCGACTGGTGCTCTGCCTGGCGGTTATTCACGGCTGCATGAATCCGATGGGCCTTGTCCATATTTCCCACAGTAGTGGGTCCTACTGATCCGGATGCTCAGGTCCTCTCCACAGGATAATCGTGCTGGTAGTGTGGCTCCCCACACATCCAACACCCCTTCTTCAGCCCAATAGTCTTGGTACCTGAAGTAGAAGATGATGGCCCACTGGTCTGGTGCCCTGGTGCTGCTGTGGGTGATGGTCCTATTAATGTTGTGGTCCCCGATAAGGTGTCCACTGTTGAGGCAGCGGTCGCCGAGGTGTGGTAAAATTGGATCCTCTCTCGAAGCCATGATATCCCGGTGTATGTCTCGTTGGTGTCTGGTTCTGCTGTGTTCCAGATGAAACCTACCCTGCTAGTCTCACTGGAGTCCTGGTTTGACCCCCACTGATAAGATCCTCCTCTGCTATGAGGGCCTTATGGACAACATCGTGCAAGGTTTGAGGCATCAAAATCCTAACCTTTGCACACAGGTTGTCGTTAAGGCCAAACACGAACCTGTTGACCTTAAGTTTCTTCGTGTTAAGGTGCAGAACATACCGAAGCAGCTCCATAAAATGGTCCTTGTACTCGGGCACCATACGACCTCCCCGTCGTAAGGTGTTGAACTCATTGAGATGATGTTCGATGAATTCCTCTGAAAGATACCTCTCTCGGAACTGTTCCTTGAACAGTTCCCATGACACATCTTCAATGGTCATGTTCAGTTGTGGTAGGATCATCTTCCACCATAGAAGAGCGCTCCCCTTCAGTTGAAAGACCGCCATGTAGACCTTTATATTGGAGGTATAATCACGAAGTGAGAAGCACGTCGCCATGTTCTCCAACCATGCCTCGACAGCTGCACCATCTAGGGCACCAAAGAACTCAAGAAATTTGACCTTCTCAAGCTCATGATGAATGCTACCAGTAATGGCCGATTCACGCAGGAGAACCTCAGTGAGTGTCGATGCCCTAGCCTCATCTCTATCCAAACAAATAATCAGTGCCTCAGACATGCGCTGAAAGGATCTCATCATTCTAATTACATCACCAACTGCTATCTACTCTTGCCCGAGAACCTGCTCGTCTCCCTGGGGGTTAGACTCCTCAGGTGTGGATGCTACTAGAGGCATCGTGCCTCCTCCCCTAGAACCCCGTCGTCTGCCTCCACGACATCCTCTAACCATGATTACATGCATGCACACAATCAACTCTATTAGCAACAGTATAATCAAATCATGTCAGCGAAAGCCATAGTGATCCCAAGTCACAGGTTGAACCCACTCTGATACCATATGTAATGTACCTCCTCGTTACGATGACAAACCTCTTATAATGAGTGCATATTTTTTTTTTGTGTGAGCATGTGTGCAAGGGTAACCAGACATTATACTCTACGCTGCCACAAGACAAAAAATCATGACGTATGCAACTGCGATATCAACATAAAGATATAAGATGCACATAAACCTCTGCAAACAATGAATGAAAATCATCCGACAAATAATAAGACTGACTACCCATCCATCCTACCCTGCAATGGTTAGGACCTCCAAGACACATAAGAAATGCTCAAGCCCAGGTTCCCATCGATTTTAACCATTTAAGGTCTTAGGGCTAGGAATTGTTCTGAGGAACATGGAGGTGTCTACATCCTACCTGACACAAGCAGACCAAGCAAATATTGTTTACTACCAAGTATAACCATTACTTAATATTAAACATCAATAATTTAGAATTGAATCTCTTGCTCAGATCCGAACAATTTAGTACGATACAATCTAATTATCTGTAACGCCATCTTGGTATGAACAACTATACTAGGAAGATCAATGAACTCCAAAGGAAACATAGACATCATAACTACAAGTTATATATAGATAAGTTTTATTTACTGACTCAATCAATAGGTTTATGAGCTTGAACTATAGACTTAACTTCATAAAGTTTTAAAATCCTCAACCGCAAAGCCTAGTTAAGTTCCCAAAATTTCTCACCTAAAAATTGAAATTTTTAAAAACTTTTTGAGATAGCTAAATACCTAATTACAACTCAATTGTGCAATTAATATCTTGAACCATTATAATAATATTTTTATACACCAACATAAGACTAAATCTATTAAATTATTATCTTCAACTATTATAACACTGCTTTTATAGCCCATTAATGTTCTATATGCCCAAACTTTAAAAATTGCATAGAAGATATGTATGAAAAAATTATTCCACTACTAAAACAACTATGGCATGTTTGCATGCACACATTAAGATATTCACTGTTAAGAGTCATCTTCACAACTACACAATCAAATGGAGCAGTGCCAAAGCCCCAAAGAAAAGAAATTGTCTAACCATCCTAATTGATTCGTTTATGAAACTTGGAAAACTAGTACATAGTGTGCTCCATAACATTATCACCATAAAATCATAACAATATTACATTTTATATTATAATAACTAAATAAAATGACAATCACCTTACCCCCTACATGTTATCTATAACAATTACATATCATTACCATAAAATGATGGCCACATTAACATTAACATTACCAGGAATATTAGCATTAAGATAGATTTAGGATACTTCATATATGTGAACTCCATGTTGAAGACTAAAGATATTAAAAACTCTCTCATATTTATTACAACATTGAAATGTTTTAAAATTGATAACAAAATATTTTTTTTAAGTAGATATTGAAATATTTTATTTATGGTATAGATTAAAATATTTTTGTTATTAATATTTTTTTAAATACCTCTTAACCTAATGAATGGATAAATCAATGAACAGATAAATTAATAGTTAATGTAAATAAATCAAAAGAATATTTAAAATTACATATCAATTTTACGTAAAATCGCTAATAATCAATTGATTCTGATCAGGTGATAGTACTTCAAATAAGTTATGTGGAGCGTATTTAAAGGTTGATCCCAACAATCAATTCCTAAAGACTTGTGCCGCAGTGCTTAAAAATTTAAATTTTTATACAAGGATTTCCAAGAAAATAATGAGTAAAATATATGTATGGTTTCGACGGTGAATTGAAGTGGAAAATTCTTTTCTCTGCACATGGATATTCAGGCCCACGGTTTATAATATATATATTCCCACAGTGATATATAAATGCCCACAATAATATATAAATGCCCACAGTAATACAAAAATGCTCACAACGATATATAAACGCCCACAGTAATATATAAACGCCCATAGTCATACAAAACACACACAGTGATATATAAACGCCCACAGTCATATATAAACGCCCGCAGTAATACAAAAATGCCCAAAGTGATATATGAATGCCCAGAGTAATATACTAACGCCCACACTAATACAAAACAACCATAGTGATATATAAACTCCCACAGTAATATATAAACGCCCACAGTAATACAAAAACTCCCACAATGATACATGAACGCCCACAATAATATATAAATGCCCACAGTAATACAAAATGCCCACAATGGGTACAATAATGCAGTAAAAAATGCAGGAAACGGTAGGTAAAACGTAGGAGTAAGTGGTTGAAAATCGTGTGGGTATCCTCCCCAATTGTAGAGAAATAAAAACAAAAATAAAATGCAGAGAAGGGTGTTGAATCAAGGGGGTTTCTTCCATTGAATGCATAGAAATGCTAACAGAAAAACGCAGACAAAACAAACGTAAGGCATATTTGTAGATCGCACAGAACCAAGGAAGGTAGCCAACGCCAAGGTCATAAAATTTCTTTTATCCAACACCAACATGCAACAACAGAGTAAGAAGAAATATTTTTATAACCGTAACACAATTACAATCGCCAAGGAACATAAAGGAAAACCAATCAATCCAATGAGAACCCATGCAGAGTTAAGCCAAGTAGTTTTCATCTCACAAGCCAAGATAAATATAAAAATGTTGATAACAATAAGAGAGGGCCAAGGTCCTAGTACCTTCTATCATGCAAAATGAAAAACATACCGTTGCCAGATCGCCTGCTCTAGGTGATGTCCACGTGCTCCGTGCCGCTCTCGCTCTCCGACTGTCGAGACCTCACCGGTACCTCCCAGACAACGCTAGGGGTACTCTTCTTCCCCCTTAGCCCCCTGAGCGACAAAGGGGCCACACACTATCCAGATGGTACGTCTACCTCCCAGCTCACCTCGCAAGGCCGATCTACCACTCCTCTCCGAGCTGGGAAATCCCAACTCCTCACAAGTAAATCAGTCAAGTCACTAATGCGGCAACGTAACATTACGCTAACAACCCATCCCTCTTCTTCCTTCTCCTTCCTCTCTTTTATAGAGTTTTAGAACTTCCAAACTTTCCCTAAATCTCATTTAATTTAAGTTTTATTAAAAATCTTCTAAAACTTCTCCTTCGTACAAGTGTCATTCATCCCCCACATTCCTCGAATAATTATTTTCTTTAATTTAATAATTTGTCTTATTTCCCTCACCCACCTAGAGTTACTCCTATTTTTACTCCTAGGTGTCCCTAGATTCCCTTACAGGTTTTAAATACTTTCCCTAAAATGAAGTTGCTAATTTAGTTCAATTTAGAAGGTTCTTAATTGCAGATTCTTTACTAAGTTGACCTCGCTTTTTACCATAAGTTCCCTTCTTTCCCTTTTTAAGTTACCTCCATTCCCTAGTTTCCTAATTGTTATAACTTCCCTCTTTCCCCTTTTTATTAGAGCTAAAAACAACAATTCCAATTTAACCCCTTTTTCCCTTTTATTATTAATTCAACATCTTTTTAAACTATCAAAAATTAAAAATAATTAATTTCTTCTTTATATTTTATATCCACATCTTTTAATTAATTTCTTACTCTCTTCATTTTACCCCAAAAATTTATGAAGACCAATTTTTTATTTTTTATTTTTAAATAAAAAAGTGGAGCCTGCTATATTAGATAGACAAAAAACCTTTTACAGAGTATACAAAAGAGTAGGTCTGAAATCACCCAAAATGTTGCCGATTATCGAAAACCAGCAAAGGTGTAGGGCGAGTAGCAGTAGCATGATAAAACATAAAGACAGAGTAGCATCTGTCCTGCCCGGAGGAAACCATGACAGATGTCTATGGTCTAATTACACATAAAACAATAACATAATAAAACTAGGAACCAAGAGAGCATAAAAACCTAGGTGCCTGGTGACCTGTCATCCTCGCCAGTCTGCCGCGTGGACCCAGCTAGGATGGTGAATGCTTGCTCGCAGAGGGGGAATTTCCATTTAGCTGGAGCATTGGTAAATGCATCGAGGAGCATGTCCATGCACTGGCCCATGAGGAGGGCCCGATGCTCCAGGTCAGACAAGTGGCCACGAAGGTCGAACATTAGAGCCAGGTGCTCTTCCTGAATGAGTGAGCCATGCATGCTGCCACCCACATCCACCGCCGCTCCAAAACCCGCGTCGAACACCCTCGGCTCCGCAGTAACCTCTGCACCCTTCGTGCCTATTTCAGTCACTTGTTTGTCATGGCAGCTGCAATTGTCGTCACTAGGCCAGGGGATTTCTTCCACAATACAGCCAGGGGTATTGTCTACCTGTTTCAGAGTGGGTCTGCGTTCCTCCCGATGGGTCACCGCAGTGGTGTGAGTTTTATCTGTAATTGACAGGTCCTCCATGAACGGGTCTTCCACCACTATGCAGGGGGGAAAGTCCTCCTCAATACCATCTTCTTGCTGGGCTCCCGGTGTGTTAGCCTTGACATCTCGACTACATCCAGCTCCTGGTTCAGCAATGGTGGCAAGCTGCGCTAATTTCTCTGCGCTGGATTTCTTCCGAAGAATGGATGTCGCCAGAGCCAAGGCGCGTTCCAATTTCTCCTTTCATCGCCGTTGTGCCTTATGTGCCTCCTAGGCTGCACCACGGTGAGGTCTGCCTCTCTTTCGAGCCATGGTGAAGGAACAAAGCAATTGCAGGTAAAGGTAGATGAGCCAGGATGCGAGCAATTGCAGGTGTGAAGCACGAGCAAGCCAACTCTGTCTCGTTACACAAAGAATGAAATACAACAAAAACGCAGAATGCCGGGGCATGATGAATGATGGACTGCACCAGAGCGTCCAAGCGATAAGCAAAGTCGAGGCAGGTGCAGTCCCGCTCTGTTTGGGCAAATAGAAAACCAAATGATCAGGAGCCGAGATCACCCGCCCGCACTTAACCCTTGACATCCTAGGTACACTGAGGTCATAAATGATCGCTCGAGGGAGAGGTCCCTTTGTCCTATGACTGCATCTATGGCTGTCCCCCATAGTTAATATAGACTTGTGGGTGGCGGCCATCGGCATTTATGCCTAGGCTGGGTGCAAGTCCACATGTATCCATGGAGCTACGTGTCACCCCATCTGGGGCATGAAGACCAAAATTATTACTTAAAGGGTTTTTATTTTAAATTTTACTAATTTAAATTTTTATAGATGTTTTCTCAAGGGTAGACAAAATTTTACCCCTAGCAAAGTTTCAGACTTAGGACTTAGATTCTGAACTGGGCGACATTTAATTAGGGAAGTTATTTTAAAAATTTCTTAATGTGCTGTCTATCTTAGGGCCATCTAGGTTCCTTCCTTTATCATCATCAACGCGACGTGCCCTTCAGGACGCACTACATGCTCCAAGGGTGCCACTCGCCTCTTTTGTTTCTTTTGCACAACGTGCCGTTTAGGACGCACCATGTGCTCCAAGGGTGCCACTCGGCCTTTTGTTTCTTTTGCGCGACGTGCCCTTCAGGATGCACCACGTTCTCCAAGGGTGCCACTCACTTCTTGATTGATTGGTAGACATCAATAACCCCTGGAGTGAACACTCCACCAGGTGAACTTGTGGGAGACTAAGGGCTTCTAAGGAATAAGGCCCCTGCCTTACTGTGTGCCCCTTAGAATCATCATGAGCGACTGTCGCAATCTGTCCTCACAACATCGTGGGTCCTCTCGAACTAGGTAATCGTTAACCTACAGTTCGAGCCACGACGGGAGTGCTAGTAGGTTGTGGCAAGGTTTCTATCCACACCTCTCCCTCAACCTCTCTTGTAGTCATGTGTGGGCCCTTTACTCCATATGTGAGTCTGGTCGGTAAGCTATCATCAGCCTGCATCATCAACAATCTTTTTAGAACATGTCCACATCATATCATTTAATCAAATGTACTAAAATCACAGTAAAAAAATCAAACCCCAATAGCACACTCCTTGACTCGATCTGGACTCCAAGGGGTTCCGTCGATGCCTCTGCACCCTCAAGGTCCAAAACCTTGCACACTCACTAAAACCGAGTCAATAGCACCTATCTATGTAAATGTAGTAAAACATCATGTCATCTATCATAACGCATCATAATCAAGGACAAATGTTTTAATATCATAATAGCCTAGATCACTTGCAAGCAAGTGTCCTCAAAGAATAAGTTTTCTCAGTGCGCCAGAGTGGGATGTTATAAGCACGAGTTAAAATGTGAACTCGTAAGTCTGCCTACCCGCACAACCAGAGATTTTTGAAAAAATGAATAAGTGACGAGAAAGATAAAGTTCAGGGAAGAGAGAAACGTATATTTAGCCAAGCATATAAGACATAAGATAAGGGCTAATATATTCACATATGTAACATATATCCCATTTCCTACCAAGATATATAATAGGAAAGAAGTGTGAAGGTGGAGGGCACAAAAAAATCGATTAAGGAATATGATCCATGAGTTTACTTGGTTCCTTGTTGTATGTGTCGTCTATCAATTTGTATTTCACGGAACTCCAGGTGGTGTTTACAGGAAACAGAACAATAGAATTGCATTTTTTTTGATAAATGAGTAATACATACTAAATATGTATTTTATAAAGTATGGACATGAGATTTTATAGAGCATGTACGAATCCCTCATTCCATACTTAGCCATTTTTTTGGATCGTGGGTTCTTGGGCTGGTAGGGTGAAAATTGATCCTCTATTGTTTTGTGTCCTACAAATAGCACCCAGAGTTCCACGATATACAAATTGACAGGAGGACATGCGGTCTGGCTGGCTCAACATTGCACTTCTATTGTTCCATGTCCTCAAAACAACACTCGAAGTTCCTCGATATACAAATTGACAAATGAACTCTAGTACTTGTGGGCTCAAGATTGTGATTGTTTACGAATAGACAACCCGATAAACTATCTAACATTATCAAAAAACATTATTTTCAAATACTAAATTATTAATATTAAATATTGATATTTGTACGGATCCTGCATTCCATACATAGCCACCTTTTGGATCGTGGGTTCTCGGGCTGGTGGGCTCAAAATTGGGCCTCTAATTCTCTGTGTCCTCCAAATAGCACCTAGAGTTATGCGATATACAAATTGACAGGCGAACTTTTGGATTGGCTAGCTCAACATTGCATATTTATTCTTCTGTGTCCTCCAAACAACAGTTAGAGTTCCACAATATACAAATTGACAGATGGAATCTAGGGCTGGAAGGCTCAAGATTGCAATTGTTTACAGGTGGTGATCCCTATCAACTATAAAACATTATCTAAAAAAAATTAATTTCAATACTAAATTATTCATATTAAATATTAATATTGCACAATTTATTTACATAAAATTACTGAAGGATTTTAAATATCTTATTTGAAAGAAAAATCTGTGTATTCAAAAACTCGCCATTCAAAACGTTTGTACAATATGAAATGGGGAAACCAATTTTGAGGAAATCATTGAGAACAATAAAGCAACAATTATAATCAGAAATAAAAAAAACACAAAGCCATAATGGTGTCTCGGCCTCCAGAGATCTAGCTCAATTTGCTATCAACTGCAAATGGTTTGGATAGAATAGAATAATTGAAAAGCTATGAATTATTATTCCATTGTCACTTAATGGTTGCTTATGTGCATTGCAAAGTAGTTGCACTTAGAACTATAATGAGAATAGAATTTTTGTAACCATTTTTAAGACTAATTTCTTTGTCCAAGACCAGATTAGATAATTGTTAAAACTAATATAGATAAGAGAATAGAAAGTGAATTTTGATTTCTCTGTCCAAGACAAGATTAGAGAATTGTTAAAACTAATGCATATAAGAGAATAGAGAGTGAATTTCTACACTAGGGAGAATATTTTAGGGACTATCCCATTATCTGATGTAGAAGTTGACGATGGAGTGCATTATTAAGATACTTTGTTGCACATTAAGATACTGTGTTACATGTGTAGTGTGAGGGGTGGCATTGGAATGCCTAAATTATAGTGGTAACAATCAAGACAATAAGTACTAAACTATTACCCCACTCAAAAAACTAACTGAAGTACTTATTATTGATTAAGTTCCACATGATTAAACACAAGAGAAGATATTCACTACTTTTTTACAATTAAGAAAAAATAGTATCCATTATTAGAAAATACAATATTCTACACCAGAGGCAGAGAAAACCCACCAGCCTAAGAACTTGCACTCCAAAAAGGTGGCTAGGTATGGAATGAGGGACCTGTACATGCTGTATAAAATCTCATGTCCATAGTTTATAAAAGTACATATTTAGTGTGTGTTACTCATTTCTTGAAAAATTTATAGGTGCGGAAGTTGGCGGATACACGTGTTCAGATTTCCACTTAATTTTATATCACCAGCCCGATCGACCGCTTCCCCATTTCATATTGTACAAACTTTTTGAATGACGAGTTTCCAAATATGCAGGTTTTTCTTTCAAATAAGATATTTAAAATCCTTTAGTGATTTTATGTAATTAAATTGTATAATATCAATATTTAATATTAATAATTTAGTATTGAAAATAATGTTTTTTATATTATTTTTTATAGTTGATACGGATCACCATCTGTAAACAATCACAATATTGAGCCAACCATCACTGAAGTCCGTCTATCAATTTGTATATCATGGAACTCTGAGTGTTGTTTGGAGGACACAGAACAACAAATGTGCAATGTTGAAACAACCAATCCGCAAGTTCGCCTGTCAATTTGTATATCACAGAGCTATGGGTGTTATTTTTAGGACATAGAGAAATAGAGGCGGTATTTTGAGCCTGCCAGCCCGAGAACCCACAATCCAAAAGGTGGCTAAGTATGGAATGAGGGATCCATACAAATATCAATATTTAATATTAATAATTTAGTATTTGAAAATAATGTTTTTAGATAATGTTAGATAGTTGACTGGGTTGTCCATCCATAAACAATTTCAATCCTGAGCCCACTAGTCCTAGAGTCCATCTGTCAATTTGTATATCGTGGAACTCTGAGTGTTGTTTGGAGGACATAGAACAATAGAAGTGCAATGTTGAGCCAGCCAGACCATAGGTCTGCCTGTCAATTTTTATATTATGGAACTCTAGGTGATATTTGTAGGACACAGAACAATAGTGGCTCAATTTTCAGCCTACTAGCCCAAGAACCAGCGATCCAAAAAAGTGGCTAAGTAACGAATGGGATACGTACATGCTCTATGAAATCTCATGTATATACTTTATAAAATTACATATTTAGTATGTAATACTCCTTTATCGAAAAATTTGTAGGTGCGAAAGTTGGTGGATACACGTATTTAGATTTCCACTTACTTTTATATCACCAACCCGACTAAGCGCTTCCCAATTTCCTATTGTACAAACTTTTGGATTGTGAGTTTTCTAATACATGATTTTTTATTTTAAATATGATATTTAACATCCTTTAATAATTTTATGTAGTTAAATTGTACAATATCAATATGTAATATTAATACTTTAGTATTGAAAATAATGTTTTTAGATAATGTTAGATAGTTTATAGGGATCACTATCCATAAAACATCACAATCTTGAGCCTGCCAGACCTGGAGTTCATCTGTCAATTTGTATAATGCGGAACTCCATGTGTTCTTTGGACGAAACAGAACAATATAAATGCAATGTTGAGCTAGCCAACCCGCAAGTCCACTGTTCAATTTGTATATGGAAGAAATTTGGGTGCTATTTGTAGGAAACAGAGCAATAGAGGCTGAATTTTGAGCTCGCCAGCCCGAGAACCTGCGATCCAAAAGGTGGCTAAGTATGGAATGCAGGATCTGTACATGCCCTATAAATTCTCATGTCCATACTTTATAAAACTACATATTTAGTTTATATTACTCATTTTTCATAAAGTTTCTAGGTGGAGAAGTTGGCAGATACATGTCTTCATATTTCAATTTCTTTCATATCACTAGCCCGACTGACCGCTTCCCCGTTTCATATTGTACATAATTTTTTGTCGAAATAAATTGTACAATAAGAATATTTAATATTAATAATCTATTATTGAAAATAATGTTTTTAGATAATGTTAGATTGTTGATAGGGATCACCATCCGTAAACAATGACATTATTGAGCCCGCTAGCCCTGGAGTCCATGTGTCAATTTGTATATTGCAGAACTTCGAGTGTTGTTCGGAGAACACAAAACAATAGAAGTGCAATGTTGAGCCAACTAGCCCACAAGTCCGCTTGTCAATCTGTATATCGCGGAATTATTGGTGCTATCTGAAGGGCACGGAACAATAGAGGCCCAATTTTGAGCCCGCCAGCCCAAGAACCGATCCAAAAAGTTCCTAACTATGGAATGTAGGATCCGTACATGTACATTCTCTATAAAATATCATGTCCATACTTTACAGTACATATTTAATATGTATTACTCATTTTTCAGAAAATTTCTAGTTGCGGAAGTTGGCATATACACGTGTTAAGATGTCCACTTACTTTTTTATGACCAGCCCGACCGATCGCTTCCCTGTTTCATATTTTAGAAACTTTTTGGTTCACAGTTTTCCAAATAGGTGAGTTACAGGATAGGCGGGTTCAATATTGCATTTCCATTGTTCCATCACCTACAAACAACACCCGGACTTCCACGATCAACAAATTAGAAAACAAATTGAAACAAAAGAATATATTCTATGCAAAGTCTAATGGAAATATCATATGAACAAGAGGACATTAAAATTCAAATTCGTCATTGTTATACTTGCAATGAAGCTAACAATACAAAAACTTTACTTAAACATCCAAAAATTTGATTTTCTTGTAGGAAATGAATTACAAGACATGGAAAAATAGAAACTATCAACCGAGAAGGAGAGGTCACATAAAATTGTAACATCAGAGAGAAGAATAAAGAGCTAGATGAAACTCTAGATAATAATTTGGCCCTAAGTCATTTGGAAAATAAATTGGATGTCAAAACCCATCAAAGAGGAAATGAATAAGCTAATAAAGTTGGAACATGAGTATTTAAAAATATCCTTGAACCACATAATATTTGTTATAAAGTGTTTAAAGATGAGGACATGCTATCAATATTAAAAAAACAATTAAAAAACAAGTCATTTATTGAAACAACTTACCTCATTGAAGAAAATAGTATGGGGAAAATAATAGAACATAATGATAGGTTCATCAAGAATATTTATAAATGAAGACCTCATTCTAGAAGACCAATCTAAATCAAGGTGGAAAATTCAAAAAATAAAAGAAGTTGGGAAGGAAGAAAAATGGGCACTAAATAGGAATTTGGGACACGTGAGATCCTCACTTGGAATTGTCGTAGCTTTCCATGATGTGAAGGTACTATGTTAATTTGGACCTTTAGTGAAAATGATATTATTTTTCTAGTTGAAACGTGTGATACAGATGGATTTATGTGGCCTCCCACCTATTCCAACTGGCTCATTCTGGTAGTTTTCTAGTTTGGTAGTTTTTTCCTAGTTTTCAGGTCCCTCACTTCTAGGGTCGTTTTGAGTCCCTAAACAATGTTTTTATGTCTCTCCATAAGGAAATTGAAAACAGAGTCAGAGTCAGATGGAAACATATGTAGTAATCATATATACCTTTCCAAAAGGCTATCGTACACCTAAAACGAAGATTGTATGCAAAAGTTACGACCTCAGAAAGTTGATGTACTAACTTACCCAAACGAGGCCTATGACTTTTGGTGCTTCATCTCATAGGGTTAGATTTTTAGATGTCTAGGGTTTTTTACATTCCTATTTATTGTAAAAAGGCCTTGAGAGCCTCTTTGTAATCATCTTCTTGCAAATGAGCACAATCGTCACATCTCTTCTGAGAGATAAGCTACCACCATTCTAACAAGCTTGTTTTTCGCTGCATTTTATAGTTTCAAATGATTTCCTTATTGCATAGAAACCAATTTTATTGTATATATGCTATCATGTGTTAATCATATTTTGATAATAATCTATATTCATTTCATTATGCTCATAAAATCTGGATCAGCGTGGGAGCATGAAGAGGCTAAGGTCCTTAACATAGAAGGATTTGTCTTGTGATCAACATGGAACAATAAATCCTAAGACAAAAGGATTGAAGGAATAGCTTGATACATAAAAAATAACATTTCTCCTCACATTCGGCTTCATAAGAGACCCTCTCAATGAGTACAATTGGATAGATATCTCATACATCAATTCTAAGAATATTTATATAACCATATGATATTTTGCGCCTATTAATTCTACATTTTATAAAAACAACTATCTAGATGAAAAGAAATCCCTATAATACCCTAGAACAAATTATTTGCAGTTTGAGAAATGAAGGTAATATCCTCATGCTAGGAGACTTTAGCCTTTAATTCTAGAAATGAAGCCAACCAAGATATTATTTTGAACAATTATTCCAACCCTAATCCATTATGGCTAGATGAGGACTTTGTTTTAGCTAACAAATACAAAATAAACTCTCAAATGTGGCCAAAAGTTTGTTTGGTACCAAGGTAGTCAAGCATTGTAGTTCTCAAGACCTAATGATTTGCATTGGTGTAATGAGGTGGCCAACCTCCAACCTAATGACTTGTATTCCTTGGCTAGGTAGTAGTGTCATGGATGATGTGATATCTAATATCCCAATACACAACCAAATAGTAAATTTTGACACTTTAAATGACCATGACCCAAACTCCAATAATAGACATTTAACTCCAAATCTAAACTTTTCTATGCACCAGGGCCCCATTGGAGAAAATTCCTGTCATCAAAACCACCTTCTTTTTGAAAAATAAATTGATATTTTATTAAAGGATTTAAATAGTGAATTAAACATGGCAGCTTCACCTTGTTGACCAATACATTATAATGTTCACTCTTAAAGGGGGTTTTTAAATTGTCAAAAATATAGT
>ML813983.1:0-21978 GCA_009831015.1 Picea engelmannii | reverse complement strand
GAGTGCTAATAGGCTGTGGCAGGGCTGCTGACACACCTCTCCCTCAATCTCTCTGGAACTCGTGTGTGGTCCCTTTACTCCATATGTGAGTCTGGTCGGCAAGCTATCGTCAGCCTGCATCATCAACCATCATGTCAGATCATTTCAACAACATATCATGAAATCAATAGCATATCATCAAAACCACACAATATCATTGTAAATCAAAACAACTCAAATAGCCCACTCCCTGACTCAATCCGGAGTCCAAGGGAGTTCCACCGATGCCTCTGCATCCTCAAGGTCTGAAACCCTGCACACTCAATGAAACTGAGTCAATAGCACCTGTATATAGCAATAGTAAAACATCTTGTCATCAATCATGACGCATCATCATCAAGGTTAAGTGGTTCATCATCATAAAAATCCAGATCACTTGCGAGCAAGTGTCCTCAAAGAATAAGTTTTGTCAGTGCGCCAGAGCGAGATGTTACAGCATGCAAACCTGCACTTCTAGCTAATCTAAGAATTCATAATGTATTTCATGTTTCATTGCTAAAAAAGTATATTCATGACCCTACTCATATGATTGATTGGAACTTGGTGCAGGTGGAACTCGAAGGCGAGTTCTAGGTGGAACCCCTGGGCATTCTGGACCGGAGAGAAATAACACTTCGGAATAGAGTCGTCGCTCAAGTAAAGGTGCAATGGAAGCACTTTAGTCCTGAGGAGGCCACTTGGGAATTGGAGGGAGATTTGTGGAAGTCTCATCCAATCTTGCTCCAGGAAAGGAACGAACACTGAGGACGGTGTTTTATTTAAGGGGGAAAGGATGTGACATCCCCAAAAATAAAGAAATTAAAAAAAAAAATTAGAATATAAAATTGCTGGAAAATTATTTCCGTTTTAGTAAATTTCGAAATTGGAAAATTTTTGCCATTTATGGCAATTTCGAATTTCGAATTTTATAATTGTAATAAATGATTTGACTATTGGGTAGAGATATGATTTGTCCCAACTAAATACTTGACAATGACACTTGTATTAAAAGGAAAAATAGAATATTTTATATTGATTGCAGGAAGACAAATGGAGCAACCATGTTGAATTTAGCTAACCATGAATCCATGAGTGGGAAACACATTGGAATTAAATCTGGGCTGATTGTTACAAATGGAAAATCAGTGATTTGGCCAATGGCAGCCCCTAAAAATCAGGGATTTAGAAAGCTGTGAAAATTCCCCAAGAGAGGGAAAAAGTCCTAGGCAAACTAATAAAAGAGCATACTGCCAAGTATGCTGGGGAAAGAAGACTACAAAATTTTTCTTTTGTTGTTATGAGCACTATTGCGTGAGTGTGAGGCAAGGGGGATACTGTTGGAATTCGAAGGACATTTGTTGGAGAGGAGATTTCGATTTTCCCTCATGGACTCATGGTCAAGCTAGGGGGTGAATCGAGCAAGTAGATTGGTTGCCTTATTCTACGGTTGGGAGGAACATGGATATTCCCTTTGTATTCTCGTAAATCTGGTTCAAATATGTAACTCTACCTTATTCTAGTCAAATGTTATGTGTTGTAATCTGTTTACTTCTATGTATGAATTTTCTGGTTGAATGTTGTGGGAAAGATCTAGCATTTTACTTCATAATTATAGGCTAGAAATGGACTTTTTTATTTAGATGTGATGCTGGGTAATTACTAAGAATCTTTGAATGTACCAAATAGCGAAATGAATTATGTAGCAGTTAAAAACCCCATAATAGACTGGATTTCAGATTATCGTTATCTCCTAAGTTAATTCTATCAAGTAAAACAAAATAAGATTGTTGTGTAAGTACTAGGAGCCACGCGCACCAATAGTTGTGGTGGATTTTATTTCTTATCGATGCTTATAGTAAAAAGTGAGCCACCTCGAATGAAAATACCATTCATAATCCAACAAATATACCTTACAACATTGAAGTACTAGTCAATATACATATAAATTGGTATAGTTATTTTTATGAACCGATATATATATAGATATACATTGTAATGGACATTCTGCGACAGAGGAGGAATGATGCTAGAGAAAACTGTCCACACTAGAATCCTATAGTACTAAGTGGATATATAACCTTATAAGAGGAAAATTTTCATTCCAAAGAAAAGGGAAACACTCCTCAGACCCCATATCAGGAAGGCTATATATACATATATAATTCAAGATGGATATGACAGTAAGCTAGGAATAACTCTGTTAATCAAAAACTTTCCTACAGCTAAACCACAATTTTTTGTCGTAATAACCATGCTGCCTATTTTGTGTGAGCAGAACTATAGAGGCTTATTCAATAAAGGTAATAGAAGCAGAAGGTAAAGATTGCATGATACGTAAACCCAAAACGAATAATGATGCCATCGAACTTTCTCGTGAATAGACCTATAAGGGCTTATACAATAATGATAATAGAAAATAGAAAGTAAATAGTACACAGTGCATAAATCCAAACTGATAATGAAGCTATCAATTTCATTGGTAAGAAGACAGTTAAAGGCTTATTCAACAATGATAACTAAAATAGAAGGTAAATAGCTTGTGATGCGTAAGCCCAAAACTAATTTTTACATCAAAATTAAGTATAAACGAAATCTAGGAATCATTGCATATTTTATCTGGGCAAGAACAAAACCCTTAAGTGTATCACTATGCATGGCCGAATTATTTTGAGAAAGGAACTGTACATTCAAAATAAGATTCAATTTCTGGAAACAAAAATAGCTAGAATAGCCAGGAAAGAAATTTGAATCTGTAGTAACAAAGCCATCCTCGAAATATATAGAGGAGAGTACTTTAGAATCCCAAATCCACAACAAATTAACACACAATATATAATGAGCACTTTACTTAACAAAAACGACTATCTAGTTATCAAAGTCCAACCAGGCACAAGCTGTGCGGTGGTTCTATATACCAGAATTATTTTATACAATTCAGGGCGTACCCCATATCAACTATCACAGAACTTGGCATTAAAATTCTCAGACATTAGGAATGGAATCGAGCTTGGACCAGTGGCGTTTGAAATCTCGAAATAACTTAGACACTATGTTGGAACCCGAATACCTTTTGATGGAGTGAAGAGGGCATCCCCATGCTTCGGCATGCCTCCACCTGCACAAAATAATGACAAGAATTAAAACATAACCAAACAGGATAATATGTTTAAGTTACAGAACATAAAGTAACTAGAAAGGGGGTCATTGAATACTTAACTGAAGCAGAGGATTTGTGCCTTATGCCATCACGGTACACCTCCTGGACCGAAATGGGAAGAGGAGTTCGTGCTTGCTTGATGGGTACCCTCACACATCAAGGGGCCCATCATTAATAATAGATACTAGTGCATAATCCAAATAAATTATTGCAGGAATAACAAAAAGAATGAAAGGTGTATAAACAAACATGGTAAATATAAAAACCTTTGAAACATTCAACATAAAGAAAAGAGATTAAATGCTTTCGATTGTTGGACAAAACTTCACTTCTAATCAATGATACTAGCGAACACTATAGTGAAACACAGAAGATCATTGACGCGCCAAAGGACTATCCAACGGAGGAAACCAGGACCAATAACAAGGGTTAAACCAAAAAAATATTTCGAGTACACTTTCACAACAGACGTTGTGATATGAGGAATGGCTCGGTCCTGACAGGATGAATGGTGCAGTAACAGGGGAAAACTATGATAGGAACCAAACCCTTACCAAGAGAACCCAACTCCTTTTTACCACAATACCCTGGAAGTAAGAAGAGGATACTATCAAGGACCAACCAAGAAGAGAGGTGTGCATAGACCTACATACGAGGTAGAATGATTCTAACACGTAAATAAAAGAATAGCTGAAGGTAAACTTACCACACATAGTTGTTGTCAAGAAGTGCCACCCAGAATCTCCACGCATCTAGCACAGGAAATGGAACCATGAACTCCTCGCCACGATGTTTAAGCCAAAAAAAGGAATGGTCTATAATGTCTCCCCTTCTTAACAAAAACCTTAACCAGGGTGCAAAAAAAAATGGACTGAGATGGTGCTTCCTCTTTCACCAAACCAAAACCTGAGTGAGAGTGAAGGGTACGGGAGTAACCTCCAAATGGAGTAAAGGGGAGGAGGTTCCGTACTTAGACCATGTGATCAAAGGGAAAGTGTTGACGTCTACTTAGTGCATGCCAATCGAGATCTGTACCAATTAGACATATTCCCAGGGATTTTAAATGTGCAGACAGGCCTTTAAGGCACAAGATTTTCCACCTGTATTGGTTGCTAAGAGCATTAATGGCAAGGCAACCAGATGGATTTCTTACCGCACTGTTATATGTCGAATCCAACTACCTTGCATTAAACACCCGAGGCTATTATCTCTTGTCGTTACCTAATGAGTGATATGTAATACGACCATAACCATAACCTCCACAAGATTAACCCTCTATGCACTTTAGTTTCAAGGTGCAAGTTTAATGGCTGAGGTTAAACTATTATAACCTTTGTTTTCTAAATAGGGTTAACTTCTCCTCATTGATTTTATAATGTTACATACATATATTGGATTGAACTTTTTAAGGCCTACCATCTCTAACCTCGCAATGTATGATAGCGACTCTAAGTAGTTACTTTTACATGTCTCAAAGTGGCTTTGAAATTAAGATAGTGGATAGTATTAGGTTGCCATGAAACAAATGGTCCCTAGTTATGCACTTGTTGTTCGTGTACAACACATTACCAAAATAGGAAGCAACGACTTTATGTTAAATAGGATAGAGGAGAAAAAGGCAATAAGACTGATGCACCTTATGGTTGACAAGTGACTGAAAATCCTGAAGGACACAAAATGAACTCAACATCCCCAGTTAAATTTTCTTTTTTTATGTAAATTTTGAGGTACTTTACAGGGAACAACCACGTTCCTCCCAACTGTAGAACAAGGCAGCCAAATCACTTCCCCAGTTCACCCCCTAACTTGACCATGAATACATGAGGGCGAACTTGGAGACTCCTCAACAACATTCCAAATTTTTCAGCAGTTATCTCCTTGCCTCACACTTGCTCGAAAGTACTCATAACAACAAGAGGACTCACAATCCTTTCCCACAATACTTGGCAGCGTCCTGTCTCCTCCCATATGTTATTTATCAATTGTTTTCCTAGGTCTTTTCCCCTCCTTTGGGGATTTTCACATCTCTCTTAATCCCTGACTTTTAGGGGCTTCCAGTGGCCAAATCTTTGATTTTCCACTTCTCATAATCAACCTAGAGGCAGTTCCAACATGTTCCCCACTCATGGAGTCATGGTCAGCTTATTTTAACATGGTTGTTCCATTTGTCCTCCTGCAATTAGTATAAATATTCTATTGTGATACAAGTGTCATAGTCAAATAGTTAGTTGAGTCCAAACAAATCTCTGCCCAACAATCACAATAATTAAATACAATTATTAAATTCGAAATTCGGAATTGCTATAAATGGTAAAAATATTCTAGATTCAAATTTGCCAAAAACAGAAATAAATTTCCAGCACATAAAAATATTTTATTTTGGGGGGATGTCACATCCTTTCTCCCTTCAGTAAAAGACTGTCCTTAGTGTTCGTTCCTTTCCTGGAACATGAATGGATGAGATTTACGCAAATCTCCCTCCAATTCCCAAGTGACCTCCTCAGGACTAAAGTGCTTCCATTGCACCTTTACCTGAGCGACGACTCTCTTTTGAAGTGTTATTTCTCTCCATTCCATAATGTGTAAGGGTTCCACCTAGAACTAGCCTTCAGGGTACACCTGCACCAAGTTCCAATCAATCATATGAGTAGGGTCATGAATATACTTTTTCAACAAGGAAACATGAAAAACATTATGAATTCTTAGATTAGCTCGAAGTGTAAGATGATATGCTACGGGTCCAATTCGAGCTAGTATGTCGAAGGCCCCACAAAACCTGGGTTCCATCTTGGCATAGTTCCCCAACTTCAGGAAGATTTTTCAGGCTTTGACCTTCAAATAAACATGGTCTCCAACTTGAAATTCCAAGTGTCTTCTTTTATGATCCACATAGCTCTTCTGTCTATCCTGTGCTTCTTTCAAGTTCTATTGTACCTTCCTTACCATGTTCTCCATTTCTTGGAGAATATCTGTCCAACCATGAGTCTGTTAGTCGGGTTATCCTAGCTAATTGGAGTTCTACACTTTCTATCGTACAGTATTTCAAAAGGGCTCAACTTAGCCGAAGCTTGGTACCCATTGTTATATGCAAATTCTACTAAGTGTAGGTAGTCTTCCCACTTGCTTGGATTTGTTCTTACATACATGCGGAGCATATCCTCTATGATTTGGTTTGTCCTCTCAGTCTATCCATCCATTTGTGGATGATAACTCGTACTGAAATTGAAATTAGTATTTATCCCTGCAAACAATTCCTTCCAAAAAGTGGATGTGAATTTTATGTCTCTATCTGAAATCACCATTTTAGGAATACCATGCAGTCTAAAAATTTCTTTCATGAATATTTCAGCAATATTAATAGCTTTAAAAGTATACTTTACAGGAATAATGTGTGCGGACTTACTGAGTTTATCGATTGCAACCATGATTTAGTCATTATGGTTCTGAGTTCTAGGCAAACCTGTTATAAAGTCTAGTGATATGGTCTCCCATTTCCATTCTAGTACTGGTAATGGTTGTAATAGGTCGGTTGGATGCTAGTGTTCGGCCTTAACTTGTTGACAATATTGGCACCTAGCCAAGTACTCTGTTGTTTCTCCCTTCACGTTAGGCCAGTAAAATAGTTTTCGGAGTGTTGTTATTATTTTCTGGTAGCTTGGATGGCCAGAATACGGTTTATTATGCACTTTGTTCAAAATAGTTAATTTAAGATCTGTGGAATCTGGTACGTAAAGTCTGTTTTTAAATCTTAATAGTCCCTTCTTGTCGATACTTATATCTGGTTTATCTGAGTTTGCAATACTATTTTTAAATTCTGTCATCATCTTAGTGTAATGTCCATCATTAACACATGTTGTTCTTACTCTTTGTTCCAGATCACTGTCTGCCCTGCTGATATTTATCTCAAGTAACCCATGGATTCTGCGGCTTAAAGCATCTGCTACTTTATTTTCCTTACCCTTGATATGTCTGACCTTGAATTCTAATTCGCTCAAAAAGGATAGCCACCTTGCTTGTCTTGCATTAAGGTCTGGTTGGTTAAACAAATATTTCACCCCGCTATTATCTGTCAATAGTAAGAATTTTCTGCCCATTATATAGTGTCACCACATTTTTAAGGCATGTATTACATGCACTTCATGAGTTAGAACACCACCTAGTCCCTCTTTACTTGCATCAACACATACTGTGAAGTCTTTATCTGGGTCTGCTACCCTCAAAATGGGCATTGATGTCAATAATTATTTTAGCTTGTTAAAACTATCTTGACACTTTTGCGACCAGATAAACTTGGTCCCTTTGTTTTGTAATGACATGATAGGGTAGGCTATCTTGGAGAAACATTCTATGAATCTGTGTTAATATCTGGTGATTCCCATGAATGATCGGATATCTGCCACATCCTTAGGCACTGGCCATTCCATAATGGCTTTTATCTTTTCTGGGTCTAAGACAATACCTTCCAAGCAAATGACATGTCCTAAATATTGTATTTATTTTTGATAAAAATCACATTTGTCGAATTTTGCATATAGTTTGTGTTTCCTTAGTGTTTTCAGAACTATTCTTAAGTGTTCATCACATTCCTCCTCCATTTTAGAATAGACCAAAATATCATCAATAAATACTACTATGAACTTTTCTAAGTACTGGCTGAAAATGTTGTTCATCAAGCACATAAATGTGGTTGGTGCATTAGTGAGTCCGAAAGGTATGACTACAAACTCGTAGTGTCTGTATCTTGTACAAAAAGTTGTTTTGTTTATGTCCTGGTCCTTTATCCTAACTTGATGATAACCGAATTGTAAATCCAATTTTGAGAAGCTCTTGGCCCCACCAACTTGATCGAATGGATCATTTATCCTGGGTAAGGGATACTTGTCCTTAATGGTTACTTTGTTCAGTTGTCTATAATCGATACATCGTCTTAGAGTACCATCTTTATTTTTCACAAAGAGGACTGGTGCTCCCCATGGCGAGACACTTGGTCTAATATACTCTTTGTCCAACAATTCTTGTAATTGTATTTTTAATTCTGTTAGTTTTGGTAGACTCATTTGGTAGGGTGATTTTGAGATGGGGGCTGATCCAGGTAGTAAGTCTATGGAGAAATATATTTCTCTCCTAAGAGGCAATCCTGATATTCCATCAAGAAACATGTCTCTAAATTCATGTAGGACAACAAAGTATTCTAACTTGGGCCTATCTTCTTTTTCTAATAGATTCGTCACTTGGATGGCATAAAATTGACATCCCTTTCTAATACATTTCTTGAATTACATCGCTGAAACTTGTTTGATTGACAAAGGTTTTGGTATGCCTTGGGCTGTTCTAACAGTGCCAAAATTATCTTTGTAGCTACGTATACTTGTATACCAATCTAGTACTGCTTTGTGTTGTTCCAACCAATCCATCCCAATAATCACATCATAAGATCCTAGGGGTAGGATGTTCATATTGGTCCTTATCTTCTGACCATCTAACCTGAAATCAAGATCAGGAATAAAGTTAACTACTTTTCTTCCAGCTCGAGTTGCTAGTTGTACAAGCCAATATTTTTTGTGCTTTTGTTTCTTAAGTTTATTCAACTCTACTACATCAGGAGTAATATAACTTAACATAGCTACAGGGTCAACTAAAACAGAGATTCAAGTGTCATCGATTTTACCTTCGATTTCTACCATCGAGGGCTGGTGGTCAGCTTGTCGACCGTCTATGGTTGCATTTATTCGATACAGACTTCTGCCCATGTCTCCCACTGTCGAGGCTTCCTGCAAATTTTGGATAGCAGTGTTGTTTTTTGCAAATAAACGTGGACAATTCCTCCTTGGATGAGGCTCTCCACACTCCCAACACTTTAATGGCTCACAAGAGTTTTCCCCAAACTTATTCGTTCCTAGGTTTACCTGTTTACCACTACCTTGTGTATTCGGATGATTGGAGTGAAAATCCTTCCTTGGGAAACTTTTTGTTGCATTCTAATAAGGAGCTGGTTGGCATCCCTTCTTCCACTGGTTCGTTCGATCTTGCTTCTTATCCTTCCAGGTCTTGGGAAACTTTACCCACTGTTTATATTGGTCATAGCACATTCGTTCTTTCTTGAATACCTCACTCAAGGATTTGGGGTTGTCAAACTCAATTCTGTCGTGGTAGGCCTGTGTTAAATAGCTTAAGACTCGCTGGATCTTTACCTTGTCCTCGCGGATGTACGGTACGAACCTTAATAGTTCCAGAAACTTATTTATAAGGTCCTCCATTGTCATTTTTCCAAGTCATAATTCGTAAAATTCTTCCATCTTCCTTTCATAATAGCTTTCAGAAAGGTATTGTTTCTTGAAATACCTTTTAAGGTTAGACCATTCCAACTGTTTCTCGTTTAGGCCCTTGGCCAACTTCAAGTCTTGCCACCAAATGTTGGCCTTCCCCTTTAGATTATAGATGTCCATTCTGACCTTAATGTTGCTAGAATAGTTGTATATCTGGAAGTATTTTTCTGATGTCCAACAACCATGCCTCAACTTCTTCTCCTATCCTGGATTCTCTGTCAAAAGTAGCTGGTTGAATGTTTTTAAATTCTCCTTCAAGGTGGTCTGTTTGTTTTCTTTCTTTGTCTGGTATGGTTTTGTCTTCAGCTGAAGGTGTCCCTTCAAATGAACTTTCTCCTTTTTCTATTTTCACACAAGAATTCTAGGAGTCCCTCTTGTTGACCTCTTCCTCATGGTTATCATCTTTTGGGATTTTCTTGGTTATTATACTACGTAGCAGGACTTCATTTATCTCTTGTTGTTCCTGTTGTGCCTTCTTCATTTTTTCATTGTCGGCCTTGAAAACCTGTAGTTCAACAATAAGGTTCCTCATTGTTTCCAACACTTCTGTGGGTGAGATTCCATCACTGTTCTATCTCAGATCTCTAGGGGGTCCTTGCTACGGATTCCCTTCCATCCTGATTTCTGCACCTTCTTGAGCTGCCATTATTTAACACAAAACATAAAATCTTTCTGTTTGTAATCTGCAAGATTTATTATTCTTTTCATAAATCAAAATATATACTAAGCAATTATTGTGGCCCTGTTCAGGCCCAGTGTTGTAACTTTTTCTCTGATACCATATGTAATAAACCTCAAAAATCACCACAAAAAAATTTTCAATATCTAATTCCATTTTCTTTAAGCTCAAAATTTTAAGAGAAGGAAATATTTATTAATGTCCATAAACTAATTATGAAAAGTTCAAAATACTTAAAGGCGCATGTCTTCATGGCAAGCAGAACTCAAAAAGACATCACGCAAAAAACCTGTGTAACTAGTTTAAAACCTTCCTATGCAACAAATTATGTACTTGTCATGCCCTGCACACAATAACTTATAAGGATTATCTATTATCTATATCTTGTCTCTATCTCAGATGAATATTCTCCATCGATTTTACCGGTCCAGTCATTACCGTATTAGAGTTGTTCATATAACCAATAACTCCTACCCTTTTCCTACAGTTTTTGTGAAAAAATAGTGATTGGACGAGTTTCGGCGATTTGCCAATGCCAAACACACAAAACAAAATGGGCCACGTTGTTTTCCAAAAACATGAAGAAGAAAAAAGGGACTGGAAGATCATGGCCTCAGTACTTCAGGGTTTCAGGGTTCAGAATCCCGCGACTTCAAAAGCTAAAACGTCAAAATGCAACAATTTCTGAATCACGAAAAAAGAAGTGGGACCCGTACATCGGGGTTTCTGGGTTCGAATTCCTCGTGAGATCAAGTGCCCGAACATCAACATATCCAAACCTATGAAATGAGAAAAAGAAAGGTGGGACCCATGCTTTGCATTTTCGGAGCTTGAAATTTCACAACTCCAGTGTCCATACATCAATAAGTACAAATCTCTGAAAAGAGAAAAGGCAAGGTGGAACCCGTACTTCAGGGTTTCTAGAATTCGCAAGTACAGGAGCCAAACACTATCACACAACAACTCCCAAAACTACGAAAAGTGACCAGCACTTCAGGATTTCAGAGTCCAGGGTTTTGCAAGTACATAAACCAACATCATCACACAACAACTCCCAAAATTGTGAAAAGTGACCAATACTTTGGGATTTTGGAGTTTGTGGTTTCGCGAGTACACAAACCAACATCATCACACAACAAATTCCGAAATTTGTGAAATGTGGCCGACACTTCAGGATTTCGGAGTTTAGGGTTTTGCGAGTATAGAACCAACATCATCGCACAACAACTCCTGAAATTTTCCAAAAGTGACCGGCACTTCATGATTTCGGAGTTTAGGGTTTCACGAGTATAAGCACCAACGTTAATACACAACAACTCCTAAAATTGTGAAAACTAGAAAGGGTTGGACTAGTGCTTCGGGGTTTCGGGGTTCATAACTTCACGAGTTCAAGTGCCCCAACCTCACATGTAATAACCCCAAAACCATAACAAGAAAAAGTTGGTTTAGAGATTACAAACTCTTTCTGTAGAAAATCTAAAGCAAGAAATCAATTCAAAACACAAAGGAAGAGAGTATTCTACCTCTAGTATAATTCTCACATTAATCTTCAAAATTCCATGATATTTTATCCTTAGATAGTGTTCTTAATTCCATTATATGAGACATTAGGTGTATAAGGATTCAATGTTCATTTGCGTATCAGAATTCTTAATGTATAACTTCTGTGTTTCATACACATATAATCTACAAAAGGGGTACAATAGGGTAACAATTTATGTAAAAGGTAACTCCAATTATGTTCACTTAGAACCTCTTTTAATCAATGCATTAAACATCACCAATACTATATCTCGGCATCTAGGTAAATACATGAATAAGAATATCATTGCCTCAGAGTTTGGAAGTTAGAATTGATGTTCCAAGGGATTTCCAAGGGTTTTAACTACCGAGAGGACCTTCCTTGTTGACGCTAATCTCCTCCTTTCCTTACTTACTTATAGAAAAGTAAATTACAGGTGTGTCCATCTAGCATTTTACTCACAAGAGGAACAATTTTCTAGAGTTTGGATGTTTATTATGAACTTCGCGATGACAGATAGATTTTAACTACGAAAGGACTTCATCTTCTACAACAAATAACTATACCTCAGCAGATAGATGTGAACATTCCCATGGATGTATTACAGCTATATAAATAAGGATTTCCTTCACATATATTTCTCACAATGTATAGAAAAAAAGGGAAATGTTACACTTCCATTTTAATCAAATACAATGCATCAGATATCAAACCATTCAAAATAGAGAATAGAATTGATTCCAGTTTAGATTTAATAGATACATGACATCAATCAAGCACAACCATTCATAATAGAGATGGGTAGATCAACATATTTGAATCCAATCCATGGGAAGACAAAGGGAACAACCACGTTCCTCCCAACCATAGAACAGAGCAGCCAAATCACTTGCCCAGTTCACCCCCTAACCTGACCATGGATCGATGAGGGTGAATTTGGAGACTCCCCAACAACATTCCAAAATTTTCAGGAGCTATCCCCTTTCCTCACACTTGCTCGACATTTCTCATAACAGCAAGAGGACTCAGAATCCTTTCCAAGCATACTTAGCAGTGTCCTGCCTCCTCGTGTATGTTATTTATCAATTTTTGCTCGGGTATTCTTCCCTTCTTTGGGGATTTCCGCAGCTCTCTTAATCCCTAATTTTCAAGGGCTTCCAGTGTCCAAATATTTGATTTTCCACTTCTCATAATCAGCCTAAAGGCAGTTCCAACATGTTCCCTACTCATGGAGTCATGGTCAACTGATTTTAACATGGCTCTTCCATTTGTCCTTCTACAATTAATATAAATATTCTGTTGTGACATAAGTGTCATAGTCAAATATTTAGTTCAGTCTAAACATATCTCTTCCCAACAATCACAATAATTAAATACAATTATTAAATTCGAAATTCGGAATTGCCATAAATGGCAAAAATTTTCCAGATTTGAATTTGCCAAAAATGGAAATAAATTTCTAGCACATAAAAATCTTTTATTTTTGGGAGATGTCACATCCTTTCCCCCTTCAGTAAAACATTGTCCTCAATGTTCATTCTTTTCCTAGAATAGGATTGGATGAGATTTCCGCAAATCTCCCTCCAATTCCCAGGTGGCCTCCTCACGACCAAAGTGCTTCCATTGCACCTTTACCTGAGCGACGACTCTATTCCGAAGTGCTATTTATCTCCCGTCCAAAATGCCCAGGGGTTCCACCTAGAAATCGCCTTTAATTTCCACCTGCACCAAGCTCCAATCAATCAAATGAGTAGGGTCATGAATATATTTTTTCAACAAGGAAACATGAAATACATTATAAATTCCTAGATTAGCTAGAAGTGCAAGCTGATATGCTACGAGTCCAATTCGAGCTAGTATCTCGAAGGGCCCGCAAAACCTGGGTGCCATCTTGTCAAAGTTCCCCAACTTCAGTGAGCTTTTTTGGGCTTTGACCTTTAAATAAATATGGTCTCCCACTTGAAATTCCAAGTGTCTTCTTTTCTGATTCGCATAGCTCTTTTGTCTGTCCTGTGCTTCTTTCAAGTTATGTTGTACCTTCCTTACCATGGTCTACATTTCTTGGAGCATCTCTGGTCCAACCATGACTGTTTCAGCTAGGTTATCCCAACTAATTCGAGTTGTACACTTTCTGCCGTAGAGTATTTCGAAAGGGCCCAATGTAGCTGAAGTTTGGTACCCATTGTTATATGAAAATTCTACTAAGTGTAGCTAGTCTTCCCACTTGCTCGGCTTTGTTATTACATACATGCAGAGCATATCCTCTATGATTTGGTTTGTCCTCTCGGTCTGTCCATCCATTTGTGGATGATAACTTGTACTGAAATTCAAATTAGTATTTATCCTTGCAAACAATTCCTTCCAAAAAGCAAATGTGAGTTTTACATCTCTATCTGAAATCACCATTTTAGGAATACCATGCAATCTAAAAATTTCTTTCATGAATATTTCAACCATATTAATAGCTTTAAAATTAGACTTTATAGGAATAAAGTGTGCGGACTTACTGATTTTATTGATTACAACCATGATTGAATCATTCTGGTTCTGAGTTTTAGGAAAACTCGTTATAAAGTCCAGTGACATGGTCTCCCATTTCCATTCTGGTATTGGTAATGGCTGTAATAGGCTAGCTGGATGCTGGTGTTTGGTCTTAACTTACTGACAATCTTGGAACCTAGCCAAGTACTCTATTGTTTCTCCCTTCATTTTAGGCCAGTAAAATAGTTTTCTGAGTGTTGTTATTGTTTTTTGGTAGCCTAGATGGTCAGAATATGGTTTCTTATGCAGTTTGTCCAAAATAGTTATCTTAAGCTCTGTTGAATCTGGTACGTAAAGTCCGTTTTTAAATCTTAATAGTCCCTTCTTGTTGATACTTATATCTAGTTTATCGAATTTTGCAGTACTATTTTATAATTCTGTCATCATCTTAGTGTAATGTCCATCATTAACACCTGTCATTCTTACTCTTTGTTCTAGATCACTTTCTGCCCTGCTGATATTTATCTCAAATAACCCATGGATTCTGTGGCTTAAAGAATCTTCTACTTTATTTTCCTTACCCTTGATATGTCTGACCTCGAAGTCGAATTCGATCAAAAAGGCTAGCCACCTTGCTTGTTTTGCATTAATGTATGGTTGGTTAAACGGATATTTCACCCCACTATTATCTGTCAATAGTAAGAATTTTCTGCCCATTATATAGTGTCGCCACATTTTTAAGGCATGTATTACTGCTACCAATTCTAAGTCACGAGTGACATAATTTATCTCGTGTTATTTTAATTTTCGGGACTCATTACAAATAACGTGCCCTTCCTGAGTAAGAACACCACCTAGTCCCTCTTTACTTGCATCAACGCATGCTGTGAAGTCTTTATCTGGGTCTGCTACCTTCAAAATGGGCACTGATGTCAATAATTCTTCTAGCTTGTTAAAACTATCTTGACACTTTTGCGACCAGTTAAACTTGGTCCCTTTATTTTGTAATGACGTGATAGGGTAGGCTATATTGGAGAACCCTTCTATAAATCTGCGATAATATCCAATGATTCCCATGAATGACCGGATATTTGCCACATCCTTAGACACTGGCCATTCCATAATGGATTTTACCTTTTCAAGGTCTACGGAAATACCTTCCGAGGAAATGACATGTACTAAATATTGTATTTCTTTTTGATAAAAATCACATTTGCCGAATTTTGGGTATAGTTTGTGTTTCCTTAGTGTTTGCAAAACTATTCTTAAGTGTTCATCATGTTCCTCCTCCATTTTAGAATAGACCAGAATATCGTCGATAAATACTACAATGAACTTGTCTAAGTACTGGCTAAAAATGTTGTTCATCAATCACATAAAAGTGGTTGGTGCATTAATGAGTCTGAAAGGTATGACTATAGACTCGTAGTGTTCATATCTTGTATGAAAAGTTGTTTTGTTTATGTCCTGGTCCTTTATCCTAACTTGATGATAACCAGATCGTAAATCCAATTTTGAGAAGATCTTGGCCCCACCAACTTGATCGAACAGATCATTTATCTTGGGTAAGGGATATTTGTTCTTAATGGTTACTTTGTTTAGTTGTCTATAATCGATACATAGTCTTAGAGTACCATCTTTTTTTTTCACAAAGAGGACTGGTTCTCCCCATGGCAAGACGCTTGGTCTGATATACTCTTTGTCCAACAATTCCTGTAATTGTAATTTTAATTCTGTCAGTTTTGGTAGACTCATTTGGTAGGGTGCTTTTCAGATGGGGGCTGATCTAGGTAGAAAGTCTATGGAGAAATCTATTTCTCTCATAGGAGGCAATTCTGCTATCTCATCAACAAACATGTCTCTGAATTCACGTAGGATAGCAAAGTCTTCTGACTTGGTCTTATCTTCTTTTTCTAATAGATTTATCACTTGGATGGCATAAACTTGACATCCCTTTCTAATACAATTCTTGAATTGCATCGCTGAAACTTGTGTGATTGACAAAGGTTTTGGTATGCCTTAGGCTATTCTAACAATGTCAAAATTATCTTTGTAGCTAAGTATCTTTGTACAACAATCTAGTACTGCTTTGTGTTGTTCCAACCAATCCATCCCAATAATCACATCATAAGATCCTAGGGGTAGGATGTTCATATTGGTCCTTATCTTTTGACCATCTAAGTTGAACTAAAGATCAGGAATAAAGTTAACTACTTTTTTTTTAGCACCTGTCGCTAGTTGTACAAGCCAATGTTTTTTGTTCTTTTGTTTCTTAAGTTTACTCAACTCTACTACATCGGGAGTAATATAGCTTAACGTAGATCCAGGGTCAATTAAAATATAGATTCAAGTGTCATGGAGTTTACCTTTGATTTCTACCACCGAGGACTGGTGGTCAGCTTGTCGATCGTCTATGGCTGCATTTATCTTATGCAAACTTCTACCCATGTCTCCCACTATTGAGGCTTCCTACAAATTGTGGATAGTAGTGTTGTTTGTTGCAATTAAACGTGGAAAATTCCTCCTTAGAAGAGGCTCTCCACACGCCCAATACTTTAATGGCTCACAGGAGTTGTCCCCAAACTTCTTCATTCCCAGGTTTACCTGTTTACCGCTACCTTGCGTATTCAGATGATTGGTGTGAAAATCCTTCCTTGGGAAACTTTTTGTTGCATTCTGATAAGGATCTGGCTGGTATCCCTTCCTCCACTGGTTCATTTGATCTTCCTTCTTATCCTTCTAGGTCTTGGGAAACTCTACTCGCTATTTATACTGGTCATAGAACATTCGTGCTTTCTTGAATACCTCACTCAAGGATTTAGGGTTGTCAAAATCAATTCTGTCCCAATAGGCCTGTGGTAAACAACTTAAGAATCACTAGATCTTTACCTTGTCCTCCCGGATGTATGGTAAGAAACTTATTTATAAGGTCCTCCATTGTCATTTGTCTGAGTCGTAATTCATAAAATTATTTCATCTTCCTTTCATAATAGCTTTTAGAAAGGTATTGTTTCTTGAAATACTTCTTAAAGTCACACCATTCCAATTGTTTCTCCTTTAGGCCCTTGGCCAACTTCAGGTCCTGCCACCAAATGATGGCCTTCGCCTTCCAATTATCGATGGCCATTCTGACCTTCATGTTGTTGGAATAGTTGTAGATTTGGAAGTATTTTTTTGATGTCCAACAACCATGCCTCAACTTATTCTCCTGTCCTGGATTCTCCATCAAAAGTAGTTGGTTTAATATTTTTTAATTCTCCTTCAAGGTGGTCTATTTGTTTTCTTTTTTTGTCTAATATGGTTATGTCTTCAGCTGAGGGTGTCCCTTTAGACGAACTTTCTCCTTTTTTTTGTTTTTGCACCAGAATTCTTGGAGGCCCTCTTGTTGACCTCTTCCTCATGGTTATCATATTTTGGGATTTTGTTGGCTACTATACTACGCAACAAGACTTTATTTTACTCTTGTTGTTCCTGCTATGCCTTCTTCAATTTTTCATTGTCGGCCTTGAAAAACTGTAGCTCAACAATAAGGTTCGTTATTGTTTCCAACACCTCTGTGGGTGAGATTCCATCACTGTTCTGTCTCGGATCTCCATGAATTCCTTCATGCGGATTCCCTTCCATCCTGATTTATGCACCTTCTTGAGCTGCCATTATTTAACACAAAACAGAAAAGATTTATGTTTGTAATCTGCAAGATTTATTAGTTTTTTCATAAATCATAATATATACTAAGCAATTAATGTGGCCTTGTTCAGGCCCAATGTTGTAACTTTTTCTCTAATACCATATGCAATGAACCTCAAAAATCACCACAAAAAATATTTTCAGTATCTAATTCCATTTTGTTTAAGCTCGGAATTTTAAGAGAAGGTAAGATTTATTTCTATCCATAAAATAATTATGAAAAGTTAGAAATACTTAAAGGAGGATGTCTTCATGGAAAGCAGCACACAAAAAGACATCATGCAAAAAACTTGTGTAACTAGTTTAAAACCTTCATATTCAACAAATTATGTACTTGTCATGCCCTGCACACAATGAATTATAAGGATTATCTATTATCTTTATCCTGTCTCTATCTCGGATGAAGATTATCCATTGATTCTACCAGTCCATTCCTTATCATATTATAGTTGTTCATATAACCAATAAATCCTACCCTGTTCCTATAGTTTTTGTGAGAAAACAATGATCGAATGGGTTTCAGTGATTTTCCAATGCCGAACACACAAAACAAAAGGGGCCACGTTGTTTTCCAAAAACACAAAGAAGAAAAAAGGGACTGGAAGACCGTGGCCTCAGTACTTCTGGGTTTCAAGGTTAGGAATCTTGTGACTTCAAAATCTAAAATGTCAAAACGCAACAATTTATGAATCATGAAAACAGAAGTTGGACCCGCACATCGGGGTTTCGGGGTTCATAATCCTCGCGAGATCAAGTGCCTGAACATCAACATGTACAAACCTCTGAAATGAGAAAAAGAAAGGTGGGATCCATGCTTCGGGTTTTCGAGGATCAAAACTTCACAAGTCGAATTCCCATACATCAATAAGTACAAACCTATGAAAAGAAAAAGGGCAAGGTGGAACCTGTACTTCGAGGTTTTGGGATTTCATGAGTACAGTAGCCAAACAATATCACACAAAAACTCCTGAAATTACGAAAAGTGACCAACACTTCAAGATTTCATAGTTTGGGGTTTTTCAAGTACAGAAACCAACATCATCAGACAACAACTCCAAAAATTGCGAAAAGTGACCAGCACTTCGTGATTTCGGAGTTTGGGGTTTTGCAAGTTCAGAAACCAACATCATAACACAAAAACTCCTGAAATTTGTGAAAAGTGACTGGCACTTCAGGTTTTCAGAGTTCAGGGTTTCACGAGTACAGAAACCAACATCATCACACAACAACTCCTGAAATTTGCAAAAAGTGACCGACACTTTGGGATTTCGGAGTTCAGGGTTTCCCGAGTACAAGCGCCAATGTCAATACACAACACCTCCCAAAATTGAGAAAAGTGGAAATGGTTGGACTAGTGCTTCGGGGTTTCAGGTTTCAGAACTTCAGAAGTTCAAGTGCCCCAACCTCACATGTAACAACCCTGAAACCATGACAAGGAAAATTTGGGTTAGAGATTACAAACTCTTTCTGTAGAAAATCTAAAGCAAGAAATCAATTGAAAAGGCAAAGAAAGAGGTTATTCTACCTCTATTGTAATTCTCACATTAATATTCAAAATTCCATGATCTTTTATCCTTAGCTAGTGTTATTACTTCCATTCTGTGAGACAACAGGTGTAAAAGGATTCAATGTTTGTTTACCTATCAGAATTATGAAGGTCTAACTTCTTCATTTCATACGCATATAATCTACAATAGGGTAATAGTTTATGTAAAAGGTAACTCCTATTATATTCACTTAGAGCCTCTTTTAATCAATGCATTAAATGTCACCAGTACTAGATCTGGGCATCTAGGTAAATACATGAATAATAATATCATTCCCTCAGAGTTTGGTAGTTAGAATTGATGTTCCGAGGGATTTCCTGGGGTTTTAAATATCGAGAGGACCTTTCCTATTGATGTTAATCTCCTCCTTTCCTTACTTATAGAAAAGTAAATTACAAGTGCATCTATCTAGAATTTTACTCACAGGAGGAACAATTTTCTAGAGTTTGGATGTTTATTATGAACTTCGTGGCGATAGAAAGATTTTAACTACGAAAGGACTTCATCTTCCGCAACAAATAGCTATACCTCAGCAGATAGATGTGAACATTCCCACGGACATATTACAACTATATAAATAAGGATTTTCTTCACATATATTTCTCACAATGAACAGAAAAAAAGGGAAACGTTACAGTTCCATTTTAATCAAATACAATGCATCATATATCAAACCATTCAAAACAAAGAATAGAATTGATTCCAGTTCAGATTTAATAGATACATGACATCAATAAAACACAACCATTCATAATAGAGAGGGATAGATCAACATATCTGAATCGAATCCACATGAAGACAAAGGGAACAACCACGTTCCTCCCAACCATAGAAAAGGGAAGCCAAATCACTTGCCCAGTTCACCCCCTAACCTGACCATGAATCCATGAGGGTGAACTTGGAGACTCCTCAACAACATTCCAATTTTTTCAGCAGTTATCCCCTTTCCTCACACTTTCTCAACAGTGCTCATAACAACAAGAGGACTCGCAATCCTTTCCCAGCATACTTGGCAGTGTCCTACCTCCTCGCATATGCTATTTATCAATTTTTGCCTGGGTCTTTTTCCCTCATTTGGGGATTTCTGCAGCTCTCTTAATCCCTAATTTTCAAGGGCTTCCAGTCGCCAAATCTCTGATTTTCCACTTCTCATAATTAGCCTAGAGGCAGTTCCAACATGTTCCCCGCTCATGGAGTCATGGTCAGCCGATTTTAACATGGCTATTCCATTTGTCCTCCTGCAATTAATATAAATATTTTGTTGTGATACAAGTGTCATAGTCAAATAGTTAGTTGATTCCAAACAAATATCTTCCCAATAGTCACAATAATTAAATACAATTATTAAATTCGAAATTCAGAATTGCCATAAATGGAAAAAACTTTCCAGATTCGAATTTGACAAAAATGGAAATAAATTTCTAGCACATAAAAATATTTTATTTTTGGGGGATATCACAGAAGGGATAATATATTCACATCTGTAACATATATCCCATTTCCTGCCAAGATATATAGTTGGAAAGAAGTTTGAAGGTGGAAGGCGCAGAAAGCAATGACTAAGGAATACGATCCATGAGTTTACTTGGTTCTTGGTTATATGCTTCATCTGTCAATTTGTATATCGTAGAACTCCATGTGTTTTTTGCAGGAAACAAAACAATATAATTTCATTTTTGGAGATAAACGAGTAATACGTACTAAATATGTAATTTTATAAAGTATTGAGATGAGATTTTATAGAGCATGTACGGATCCCTCGTTCCATACTTTGCCACTTTTTTGGATCACGTGTTCTCGGGCTGGTGGGATAAAAATTGAGCCTCTATTGTTCCGTGTCCTACAAATAACACCCAGAATTCCATGATATACAAATTGACAGGCGGACCTGCGGTCTTGTTGGCTCAACATTGCACTTCTATTGTTCCATGTCCTCCAAACAACACTCAGAGTTCCACGATATACAAATTTACAGACAGACTCCAAGACTAGTGGGCTCAATATTGTGATTGTTTACGAATGGATAGCCTGATCAACTATCTAACATTATCTAAAAACATTATTTTCAAATACTAAATTATTAATATTAAATATTGATATTTGTATGGATCTCGCATTCTATACTTAGCCACGTTTTAGATCGTGGGTTCTCGGGATGGAGGGCGCAAAATTGGGCCTCTATTTCTCTATGTCCTACAAATAGCACCAAGGGTTCCGTGATTTACAGATTGGTAGGTGGACTTGTAGATTGGTTGGCTCAACATTGCAAATCTATTGTTCTGTGTCCTCCAAACAACACTCGTATTTTCGTGATATACAAATTGACAAACAGACTCCAGGGATGGCAAGTTCAAGATTGCAATTTTTTACGGATTGTGATCCCTATCAGCTATAAAACATTATCTAAAAAACATTATTTTCAATACTAAATTATTAATATTAAATATTGATATTGTACAATTTAATTACATAAAATTATTGAAGGATTTTAAATATCTTATTTGAAAGAATAACCCGCGTATTCGGAAACTCTCCATTCAAAACGTTTGTACAATATGAAA
>ML813982.1:125409-142442 GCA_009831015.1 Picea engelmannii | reverse complement strand
AATTAGTCTTGGGAAAACCATGAATTTTCAATTGAAGTCATCTAAATTTATGTAGGAAAATAAAATGTTTTTAATACTTCAATTGTACTATTTTTTCACTTCTTTCAACATGTAGGTGGTATATCATGTTGTATATTAGTGTGTAGAATGTTTTCCATGTATTTCTAAAAATATTTTCCATTGCCATTTTTGTTGTTGTTGTAAGTATCCTCATATGAATTTTTTTTCTCTGAATATTCTATTATGATATTTTTTTGTTAATTATTGTCAATTACACACATGTGACACTAATGTAATGGTGTTGTCACCAAATTTTAAAGGTAGTGACAAGAAATCAATTGATTATTTCCTAAGATAAATGATATAATCTTTTTACAAATATGGTTTGATCACCAAATTGTTTGATAAGTTAAGAATTATGTGGTTTGAAAAAAACAACATTGCTCTAAACACCTCCGTCCAAACCATATTCTTATTCTTGAGCTTCTCAACTCTTATTTGGAGTAGGCTGGCTAAATGGGTGAAATTTTTTTCAATCTAATATATATTACTACTAAGGAGATGGCTACATCAAATGTAACAAACCCAAATTTCAACATTTCCTGGTGGTTTATTGTTGATCCATATTACCAAATCTCCTCAATTGTTCTTAGGGACTAGAACTTGAGCATGCATAGTCCACATAATGAAAACAATTGGTATAATGGAAAAGGCTATCTCTTTCATCTAGTTAATTCATATTACACGTGTTTGAAGAATGTGAATACCTATAGTAAGGTTCTTGGCTGATTTGTATTAGAATACAAAACTCAACGTGACGTTTCTTTCATTTTGATGACATTGGAGTTCATTTTTGTTTATTTTGACAAATTTTGCACTAGAAATTCTAGACATATTTTAGATGGTTTTGCTAACTAAACTCAATTCAATTTTGAAATGAAATTCTAGAACTCTATTTTAGATGGTTTTGCTAACTAAACTCAATTCAATTTTGAAATGAAATTCTAGAACTAGTTTGAATGAATGAGCTAGCTAAACTCAAATCAAATTTATTTTGTATGGATAGTAATCACTTCATACGTTTTAGTTTCTTTACCACTGATATCTTTCCAAATTCATCAAAACTAAATGGATTTGAAATTAGTTTTGTGATTTATAGCTCTCTTGGAAATGATGAATAGGATTGTGAATAATAATATACATGTCCACCCACTTGTTCAAGTCTTCTAACCTGATTGTAAGGATCGAGCAAAAGTGGCCCAACAAAGTAAAATAAAACCTAATCCTTCCCACACTTATATCCTCTTTGGATTGATTTGTTGTTTTTATGGTGGTATCCATACATTATAAAATTTCACCCATCGAAATTTTGATTATAGTTACACAAAATCAATCATGTGATGCATAATAGAAATCAAAGGTTAAAAGGTTCTTAGAATTTGAATATCTTTGAAAACATTGAATTATTTATTGTTGTAACAAGCAGGGTTGTAGAGCAACAAGTCCCTGCCAAGAAGATGGAAACACTTTGATTTCAGAAAGAGTTTTAACTGCCAAGAAGATGGAAACACTTTGATTTCACATAGAGTTTTAACAGTAAATAAGACCAACGCCCCCAGTTCATTGATGATGTTGCATTTGAGAAAAACATTTTGATTTCACAGAAAGTTTTAACAGTAACTAAAACCAAGGCCCCCGGTTCATTGATGATGTCGCATTTGCAAAACTTTCCATGAACTTTTTGTGAGTTGGTTTCTCAGCTTTCAAAACTTTAAATGCATCCTTTTACCAATGTTATGGTTTTGTAGGGACATTAGAGAAAATTGAAGTGTGTCACATCTTAATTGCAAAACTTTAAAAAAAACCCAGCTACAATTAAAATCAAATGGACTCTGCACACTTAAACCATTCATACAAAGAAAAGTTCAGATCTATAAATTTATATCATAAGATGGTATGATGCCATACATAAATTATAAAAGATCTTGAACATCCAAGATCATTGGATCAATTACAAAGTTGCAAAATATCCCGATGACCAAATTCTGAACAATTGTAGATCGAATTAATGTCCTAACTAGATGTTGTTATGCCTTTGCGAATTATTATTTTGAAAAAGGTGTATGGCAGTGTATTCTTCTGTTAGAGCTCTAGCGATGTATCAACCTCCACGTAATATAGAGTATTTTCTAACTCTACCTCTTTCTGTCAGAGCCATGAATTTTTTCTATAATGCCTTACTGTCCATCTGTCATTTGCATGAGAAGGGACACCATGCAACGTAGGCACATGCATCCTTACATCTATTTTTTCTCATCCTCCACTAAGATTGGAGGTTACGGTTTCCAGTCGCATTCCCACCACAATCAGTGTGCACAAAACAATTGTTGATTCAGGAGATGCAGTAGTTGATTCAGTAGTTCCAGCAGCAACAGAGCCAATTCCAAGACCCAACTCCGGTTATCGGAGCCAGGGGACACTGAACCGGGCTGGGGATGCGGCTCGATTTGGACGGGGTCCGGCTGTGGAAGTCAAATACTCGCAGGCTCTCCCCACTACGAAAAATGTGAGCAACAGCAAGAAACTGCCATAGCGGAAGTCCTGGTTTCTCAAAAGCTTTTCACTCATGTTCAAACTCTTTACTCGAACTATTTGCATCAGGTTCAAACTCTCTTTTCACTCATGTTCAAACTCGTTCGTCAAATTCTCTGGGTTCATGTTCAAAATCATTTTACTCGTGTTCAAACCATTTGCTTGCATGTCATGACTAATAGTGATGCTAACATAATATGTCATATCTTGATAATCTACCATTTAAAAATCAAGACACAGGAATCAAGACACAAATCCTGGACTAGTCTAAATTCAATATTCGTAATGCAAACAAAACGTTAGATTAATGGACTAAACAAATAAGCTACAGTAATTTGAAACCCTAACCATCTAGGTTTCCTTGTTTTACGAGCACGTCGTCTACTGAATTATATGAATTCCATATATGCAGATCCAAGAAGAGAAACGAAAATAATAATAGAACATACATTAAGCAGAGCAATTAATTGGCTGAATTGATTAGTAGTTGTTGTTGATTCTATAGTAGATCCAGAAGTTGAACTCTCCATGACTGATCAAACAACTTACCCAATATTTCTTCTTTTACACGCAAACCACCCTCTATTTTGTAGTGCACATTGTCGATTTAGTTTTTTTTTTTTCTTTTACAGGAAAACCACCCTCCATTTTGTAGCGCTCATTGCCAAGTTAGCTTTTTCCTTTTTCCTCTTTTTCCCAAAAACAATTCATAGATTTATCCATAAACTAGAAAGGAGATGTACAAGACAAAGATGTTGCATGCCAATTACTGCAGTAATCATTAAGGGAAAACATTGTTTGATCCTTTGATTTCTAGTTGATTGGGTGCACCTGGATTGTTTGAGAAGTTTGATACTCGTGCTCCTTCATTGCTTGATTGGATGTGGAGGTAGGTTATTGCCTTTCCAATCTATATTCCCTTGCGTACTTGTTAACAAAAATTATAAGCGTTGAATGTGAATCTGGAAGAAATCACAAAGAAGTCCCAGTGAATGGAGGTATGGCCAAGGAAGGAATAAAGCACAAACAAACGCTTCAGCGGCTGCCGGGATTTCAATTACTCACTCATCAATTATTTTTCCACCCACACAGAAATCCATAATCAATATTGGCGCGACCTGAGAAGTGAAGAGAAGCACAATGGAATAGAAGTGCTTGGCGGTATCGACGTGCTTCGTGTTCCTTGTTATTCTTTCTGAGGTGAATCAGAAATAGGTCTTCGGGAGAGCTTAGTTATCTCTGGAGGTTGTAGACTGATGGGCAGGAGCAAGGATTCCCAAGAAAAGGTAATTACCTAGGTGCAGAGGCCAGTGCCATGGGAAATACAGGAGCGACACTAGCATTTTCTAAGGTATGCCATGGATTTTGCTTCTGAAAAAGAGTTAGGCATTTTATATTTTAAAATATTTAGACACTATGGTGAATAGGTTGTCATAGCATAGTAGCACGCTTATCATCTGCAACAAGTTTATCATCTGCAACCAAGAGGGATGTCAATAACAAAGAGAATTTGGCCAACGTAGACTTAGGGAAGTAGTTGTAGCCAGAGAAACTTCTTGGTTTGGAAGGTTCATGCCACCGTGTGTGTGAATTGTGCTCCTATTTTACAAACAATGGGGGCGGGAATCGATCTGGATCTGGTGGAGAGACGACAAACAATGGGGGCGGGAATCGATTTGCATCTGGTGGAGAGACGGAACTGGGAACAAACAATGGGGGTGGGAATCGATCTATATCTGGTGGAGAGACGGAACTGGGACTGCGTGGGAATGCCTCCATGATAATGGATTTATCTAATAATTCAAGGGACAATCCTAGTCGATCGATTCTATTCAGGATTAAGGTGTAATACATGCAAATGACCACTTGGCAAGTGACCAGGTGGAGGTGGAAGTGGAGGGCAATTGGCAACTCAATGGAAACACCAAAATGGGTTATGTTTTATGCAGCGAAAAACCTTCAGCATTTTGCTTAATGTTTGAAATTAATGTTAACTTGAAAGTTAGCATTAATTCATCTTGCTTTCTCAATATCTGGTTTACTAAGTTTCTAGTGTCTCATTTCCTAAGTTTGCCTCGATATGAGATCAAATAAGGCTTCCAACTTAAAACTTAGGAAGAAACATAAAAATGCCAAAGGACAAAGGAAAAAGTGTATGAAATCGCTAAACTTTGATTTAAATGGTGTATTTCCGTCAACAGATTAATAAGTCTATGAAAAAACGATTACTAATAGTCCCTGCAATAAGTCATAAACGAACAATTTGTTTTTTTTGTTAAAGGGGATAACCAATGATTTGCTTGCATGTAATTTATTAACCACACATTCAATCATATATGCAAACATGACATATATCATTGATAAGTTTAGAACTATTGAGGTATACCATTTTTATGAATGCATTATATAGGTAAGTGTTGTATTATTATTCTAATATTGATTAAAAGTATAATAGAATATATTGAGCCAACATAGTTGGCATAACAAAGCATGGGAATGTGGGAATAGCATAATTAATTTGAAATGTGGGAACCTTGTAATAACATTGATTTGTGGATAGAACATTACATGTTGTTATAAGGAAAATCATTCTATGGCATGGGGTAAACTACAACAGACAAAATGACTGTAGAAATCAACTCTAATCCCAAGTATGCTATATAAATGAAAATGATAACAAGAAAAGATAAAGAGCCTACCTCGTTCAGACGTTCGATGAAGACCATCGTTGAGCATGTGACTCAAAGATTTATACTTGCAAATTGTCCTCAACAACCAAGATATGCAAGCATATGGTGATAATATATCATGTTAGCACATACAATAGCATAATCCATTAACATTCATAACAAATACGCCCATGGAATAATAATTCAAATATTTGCAAGATATCAATTGGACAATAAAAGAGTATTTCTATTAAAAAATTATCAACAGAAGTGTATAAGTGACAAACTTTTGTGTTGGCACGTCTCAGAACTGAGAAAATAAGTCCCTTCCAGCTGGGGCTCCACCACTTCAATCCTCCACCAAAGGCAAGCTCGTATAAGAGAGACAATGATGTTCTCCATCAAAGAGGGAAGAGCTTGGGGGCTAGACAATGTGTTCATACTTTAAAGGACAAAGGGATGCAGACTCAATGTGAAGTGAAAATTTCTCCAGAGTATCGTTTCTCTCAAAAGTTGAATTATCTCCTCTTCCATGGTTTGGATATGGCCCAATTTATAGCCTTAAAATGGAACTGAAGGGTCGATTCAAAATATTTCCAGTATATGGAATGTCAAGGATCATGGATCTCATGACATGACATGGAAACCCGACACAATTTTTTAATTTTGAGCACCAAACTCAATGTATATGGGATGTAGTGGTGAAACCTACGTATACGCATGCTGTCTAACTGGTAGGGCACGTATATGTGGAAAAATATGATTTTTTGGCTCTGGGAAGTGCAAAATGGGACTTCAATTCTGCATAGGGAAATGGAAAGGCTTTCTGAGAAAGTTGCATGGGGTGAGGCAAAAATTTCTATAACAGATGCCTCCTAATGTGTGATATCATAGGAGTATTTGTGATGGCCAAAATACATTATAATTCCCAGAAGTGGAGTAATGGAGACTCAACTGGAGGAACTAGTTGCTCATGAGAATATTACAATCTATAATGACTTTGTACACATGCCTGCCAATTTGAATTACACTGCAGATCCATGTGGAAATATAAAAAACAGTTGTTCATGGATATGAAGAGGAAATACAAAGTAGATACATGCTATAGGCTATCATACTCATGAACAAGGCCCAGTGAAAACCAGTCTCAAAATCAATCTGAAGATATCTGTATACAATGGAGTACAATCTAATCTCCCATGATCACTGAAGTCATATAGGTATTGGTCCAATGAACGATAGCAACAACCCAGAAAAGATTCTACTATAAATCAATGTCTTCAATTCTTCTACACTATCTGCCAAAGGTGAAAGTCTACATCATGTGAATAGAGGAGTTGAGGTCGAACACAATGAGACTTCATTTGATTACCCATCATTAATGTATATCGTTAACAAACGTGAGACATCCTACCGATAATGAAAGTAGGTATCAAGGCACCGAGTACATTCTTACACTTTTGAATAAAGGTGTTGAAGTCGAACACTTGAAGAATCCATCGATCAAGAGACATTGATGTATTCCCAACTGTCGATGGTGAGAGACCCTTCCACTGATGAATGCAAGCCTCTAGGTACTCATAGGACTCTATGCCTCATTTCCATAATATATGAGTTGAATTCGATGGAAGGAGACCCGCTGAAAGGAGAGAATTAAGGAATCTCTCATAAGTCAGCACGAGGTACAAAGCAATAGCTTGATGATTTCGAGGAGCTCAGACGAAGAGGATGTTCACGAACCAACGACCCTATGCATCTTTCGCATGCACCAGATGCAAGTAGTGCATGAAAAAGGCCCTCTGAATAATTGTCGATAAGGAAGATTACCGACAAAGGAGAGGAAACCACCAATAAGGCTAATGGAATCCAAGAAACTGCATGAATCCCAATGTGTGAATAGATTTCTTGCCTTTGAACACAAAGAAAAATGTAACACCCATGTTTCCCCCAACTTGGAATTAATCATTAGTTAGGATTACCATGTTGCGGCATGGGAATAGTGTAAATGTATTATTGTTTGAATATCCAAACAACTGACTGTGGGGGTGAATCCTTGAAAGTATTGACCATGATATCACTAGAGGAAAGAATGTGAAAAATATAGGAGAGGATTCATTATATCGAATGAACTCAAATTTCCCTTGTTGAGGATAACAAACCTCCTCCCGTTCCCAAGGAGGAATAAGTTAATGAATAAAGGACCAGTGGTTGAACCATCAACCACCCCCATGAATGGAAGAATGGTCTAGCCGCAGAAGGTCAACCTAAAGTACCATAGGGTTTGGAAGACCCAGACTGATCTGGGTTTCCTTCTGACAGGAGGGAATAGTATAGGAGGTATGTGCATGCAAGGAACACAAGAGAATAAGAAGAGAAGAGTGGAGAATACAAGGAACATTTCGACAAGAGATAACGAGCTGAAGGCCATGAAATTGATGCATAGAAATCATCTAATAAACCTCGTTGAGGCTGTGAAAGAGAGAGAGATCTCTGAGAGTATGTAGAGAACGAGATCTGAGCAGAAGGCTATGAGCTTGGTGCTGAGGAAGCATTTGATAAACCTCGCAGAAGATGTGAAAGAGAAAGGATCAATGAGAATTGGCATAAATTCCCTGGTGATATCATGGCCTGGCATGAGGGTATCCAGAGCGCTAATAATGAATGCCTCTGAGCCTATGGTTGGGTGGAAGGACGAACACCCACAGTCAGTTAGTTAGCTGCAACCTGTAATATATAAGTATTTTTTTTTCCTGGGTAATTGAACTGTAACTGTAGATTAAAGTTGGATATCCTATTAATGTTTCAGGGATGTGCATGTTTTCTTAATGGTTATATTGTATCCCTTTAATTCTTCCTAATGGTGTATTTAAGAAAGTAAGGAATTATTTGGCTTGTGAACATGAATGCATGAGCCCTGTGGTGGCTCAAGTTAGAATAAATGCACTATGAGTTCGTCGACCTTGGGCATAGATTCATGTGTGCATGTCGACACTCCCAGTAATTCTGATTCTCCTGGAGGAAGGATACTTTCAAGATCAGGACAGTTAGTGGATGTATGCACCGAGTCTCTGTGAGGCAGGAAAATACCGAGAACCTCTTAAGTTAGAGAATTGATAAATGAGCGCAAGGGGTGCATGGAAGAATATCTCTAAGTGTTAAGTTTAGGAGAAGTAGCGCAAAGCGCCTAAGTATTTTAGAGTTGACGAAGCTCAAGAAGGATAGTGAGATTCATGTCTCAAAAGGGAAGAACATTTCGTTTGGTAGACGAAGGGATGAGACTAGTTCGAGAGGAGATGAAGCTCTTCATGATCATTGGATCTCGAGAAGGAACACAGATGTTAATCCTTCGAGTCCTTTGGACTTCGTGGGTCCGGAGAACTGGGCACATTCGTCGTACAGGAGGTGAATCCTTCGAAGTCCCGAAGTCCTGAAGTTAATCTGGGCCATAGATCTAACAATTCTCAGGATTTAACCCAACCATCGGATCTAGGATTTTGTGAGCTTGGCGTTGACTGCTTCGGGAGGACAGGGATGTTGTAACGTCAAGATTTCCCGACGACAGGAGTCTTGAAGTAATGTGGACCATGTATCTAAGGATCCTTCAAGTCCCTTCTTTATCGTTCGATTGTGGGGACACATGTTTCATGTCGAGAGCATGTGGGGCCTATGTGTCGAGTGATGGCATTGCTAGGTATGGAGACCTCATAGCAAGGTAAAGGAACGTTAGTGACCTGAGGTAGGTGTTGCGTATTTTTATAGGTTTGTCTTGGGATGATAGATTTCCCTATAGAAATGGCCTAACGATGGGACCCAAGGGACCCTTGAGAAGAAGTTATGAGCCACAGATCTTTGAGGTTATGTGGATACACTCAGATCGTTAGATCTAGGTTGTGTTCAGTCTCTTGCTAACCGACTCCAAGAGCATCGAGGTGTAAAGGCACAAGGATCCCCGAAGGCCAGAGTCTCGAAGTCATCCCAGCCATCCTTTGGAAAAAAGACATGTGGTGGATGATATTCCACTTTGGAGGAAATTCACTATGGAAGAAAATGCGGAGTTGGTTAGAGCAATAACTCCCGAGGGTCGGAGCATCGGAGTTCATCGGAGTCATCTAGAAGAAGAGGACAGGTGTCAGCAAATCCTTTGTTTCAGAGGATAAAATCTTCAGAGAGAGTGGGGACATGTGGATGGAGAACTCCCGAAGGCTGAAGTCCAGAGTCCATCGTGACTGTTGAATAGAGAATGGCGCATGTCAGAAGATCTAACACTTCGGAAGGATTGCACTTTGGAGACTTGTGGTGTCACAATTTGAAAATTTCCGGAGTCCAAAGCTCCGAAGCACCAAAATAGGCACCTGTTATCTTGGTGTATGGTCACAGCCCAAGGTCACATGAAGGAAGGGGCCTAGCAGGGAAATCTAGCGCATGTTGTTCAAATTATTTAAAAGGGATCAGGAAAGAGACTGTGGGTTTGGAAGAACCTGCACTTTAGCGAAAAAGGGGAACCTAGAGAGAGTTAATGAAAATGAAATTATGATGCCCCACCCCTTAAAAGAGAACCTAGGGGTCAGGTGTGTTACAAATTGGTATCGGAGCACGGAAACAACACTTGGCCTGCTTGGGCTCATGCACAATTCGTATGAAAATATTTCTGAAGGACTTTAAGGGGTAACACCCTATCTTACCCCATTCCTAAGAAGTTTAGTAAACCTCTACTGAAGAGAGGAATGATATCTTCTACTGTTGATAGATGGTTTGGAAATTTTCACTGTATGTTAATAATGTTCCTAATGTAGATGAAAAGGCATTTTGTTGTGAAGGACATGTTTGAAGCACCTCCAAATTCGAAATCGCACAAGGGGTTGAACCAGATCTTCGACAATCAAATAGTTTTGGGAAGATCTAGCATTAGGGTTGTGGGCAGAGTGTTTTAGTAATCCTTTCAGAATATGAGGCAGAGGCTCTGGCTTTTCAATCTACAAAGGTGTTTCCGGAGGAGGGGGAGACTCTGGACCTAGAACAGTCTATGAATAATTGTAATCACGATATCAAGTGGCTACATTAATCTGATACTTGACCATATTTACACATAGACAATCAACATTATGTGCCAGGGGATTTTGATTCCCACTCGACACATTTTCGACATTAGAGGATCTCTAAGCCATGTGTTGATTGTGCAGAAATGGATTGGTCAGCACAACATGTGGTTGAGATAAGAGTCTCGCGACTTCCTCAAGTTTGGGGCATAAGTGGGTAAGGTGATCATCTATACAAAGTTTACAAGGAAACTTCACCTTCCGCTTTTATTTCTTGCCCTCGCCATCATTATTAGTGTTGTCCTTGGGTTTATTGTTTTTATTTCTTCCACCCTTACGATTATTACCACCTACATTCTTTATATTCCCTCCTGATTGTTGGTCACCATTTGGGTTGGTCGACGATAGTACAAAATGCACATCCGCCAACTGAGTGGGAGTGGAGGACGAAGACGAAGCTTGTCCTACTACAGACTGTCTTGGAAAAAACTCCTTCAAATGGTCTGTCACCAAGTCTGTAGACTTAGTATTTGCAGATCCTATGATGCCATTGGCATGAGGCCCAGGATTTTGTCTAGAGTTGTAATTTGACATCAATGCGTCGGAATGAATTTTGTATAACATCCCAGATTGAGCATATATGAGGTCCAATTGTTGGGATTTGAAAATAGCTTCCTCTTCATATGTTACCCCGGATGTAGAAACATCCTTCAAAATATAAGGCAATAAACACTTAAGGAACCATTCCAACAGGAACATTGGAGGAATGTAGGCTTTGATCAACCTCTTCCTTATATGCCACTCTTGGATATGGTATGATATATGGGTGGCTTTATCCTGGAGGAGGGACAAAAAAAGTTCTATGTTGGCATTGTAACAAACCAGAAACTGGAAGTAGTTGAGAAAGACCAAAACCATCTAATAAAAAAATTTGTATGTTCCCCCTAGTAGCTCAATGTACCATTTCACTGCAACCCTCATGAGGGTGCGTTGAAACGGTCTCAAACAAATAGAATCGTCATTAAGGGAATTGGATGAGCACCAAATATGAAAAGTAGTAACGTGATCACCTGGATCCTCACCAGTCTTTCCCTTGAATTTCGAAATGTCTGAAGGATGCTTGGTGGGGATGAGGGGCCATGATGGATCATGACGCACCAGGTCATTCATTAATCTTGAAAGATTTGGAAAATTAAGTATGGCTAGAAAAGGGAGTTGGGGTTGTGGCATCTGATCCCATGCTCTTGGGAAATATTGATACTGAGGGATCATAACCCATCTAGGGTTCTTGTATGCACCATGGCCCTATCTGGTATGGTAATATCCTCCTCCAAACTGATTCATAAGTGGTTGTGTGGGCACCATACTTGTAGGAACAGTATAATGAGGGTTGTAAACATTGCCCCCAACTAGAGGAGCTCCAGACTCAGGGTTTCCCATAGTATGAAACCAACTCCCTCTAGGTGGAAATTCTGAGGATAGGGGTGAATTCTTCATACCAAACATGTTGGTTGGAATCGGTGTGGAGGAGGAAGGTGGAAAGGACAAAATATAAGAAGTGGCTTGTTTGCCCGGTTGATTACTCCATCTAGGAGAATTAAGACTAGGATTATACCCAGGAGGGAAAGGAGGTTGGCTTCCATCCATAAGAGTCATTTGGGGAATATGAGCTCCACCAAACGAGAGTGGAATATGTGGATGATTCATGCCCCCAATTCCAATACTAGGATTTGTATTGTTCGCTGGAATGGAAGATGAAAGTTGTGATGTCATCTTCGGCATACCAAAAGAGAAATGGTTAGAGACCGAAGGGATGGACTGAGCATTGTATACAGGCGTACCAAAAAGATACCCAAAAGGGTTTGTTACTATGAGTTGAGTAGCACCCACAGGCCAAATAGGAGTGATGATGGGCACCTCCGACACTACAACCATAGTGGTTGAAGGTGTCAAAGGAGTTCCATTAACCACAGTAGGTATGGTAGTTGAAGGACTCCTAGTATGTTTCTGACTCAACTCAGTACTCATACTTGTATGATCACAAGTATGGTAGGTGGAGGTGTGTGTACCACATTTGATAACTTTACAGCTTTTAGAAGAAAAAGACTCAAGATGCGGTGGTAACTTTAACAAACGACGAGACCTGTGAGGAAGTTGATCTGGCTCCATGATGACTCAAGACTCAAGATATAAAAACAAAATCTAAGGCCAACTAACAATAAAATAGCACACCAAAATAAACAAAAAGGCCAAATGCACACAAATAAGATATAGTAGCTGAAAAGGGGCCTCCCTCACTAGAGTAGGTATACCTCACCCAAGAGAGTCCTGAGACTCCCTTAAAAATATCAGAGGTATCAAAATCAGTTATAAGGGCCCTCGTGGGCTTAACAATGAAGTCGGTCAGATCCCCCTGGAGAGGTAATCCCCCATAAAGGTTGTGTGTTATCCGACCCTTATCTAACTCAGGGTACTTGCAGAATAACCCTTGCAAGTAACCTATGTGGCTACCTATGTCAAGCAACTAAATCCACCATGATATAACCAATTCACAGGAGAACAATCGTAAGTCAGGTCCACCATATGGGCAGGGTAACAAAGTCCAAAATATTGAAAGCACCACCTCTCACAAAGGTAAAGGTACTAGAAAGACCCCCAAATACGAATAGATCCCCATAAATATCTCTGACGCTAAGAAGATATTAGAGGGCTATCTCTGCAACCAACTTCACGAGACCTCGTGCTTAACTCCGATGTGAGCAAAGCGTCCTAAAGTCACTAATTACAAAATGTATTTCACCACTTCCTAGTCAGACACATATGTTGAGTTTAATAGCCTTAGATAATTTTACTCAAAAAATCCTATTCCAAGGCCCTATATCCTATGCTTGTTTGTGTACTCTGAAAAATAAAATTGTTTCTAATCAATTTTAATTAATCACTTTTACTTTTAATGGCTTTGTTTACTCAAGAGGTGTGGTCGTGAAACTGATGATGTTATGACTCGACAATTTAAAGAAATCAATATGAACATAAAGCTAAGTCCTAATATTCAATTATCAAAATATGGTAAGCTTTCAAAATGCAACTTTCAATTCAACTCTACAATTTCAATAAGATGCAGTCTTCCCATATATATCAAGATCAATACTAAACAACCAAAAGAGAAAATGCCAAAATTCAAAATGTATATTTTTTTGTATTTTCAATATAAAGAAATGAAAATGAAAGGACTGAATAGCACCTTGATATATAGACCCTACTTCAACCAAAAAGAAATAAGCCAAGCAGGATACCAAGAAGCAAACACTCAGACAAAGATGCAAGGACAACTAATGAAAAAAATGATGAGAAAGAAAAACTGCCCGAAAATTCAACAATAAAAAGGTTTCCTATCACTCTGCAAGCACTCAACAGTTAGGACAGAGACCCAAGAAGACTCAACAACCATCAAAAATCACCCAGCAAACACCAAACTCAAGAAGTAAGCTTAAAAAGTGGATGTACAGGACTGTTTTAGAAAAACTCATGTATGTACGTGCCCTATAGAAGGACAAATCAAGTATGTATGTGTCTGTCAAGAGAAAACCCGTGTATATGTAGTAAAAATTTTCCTGAGAAAGGGTTAAGCCAAGAAACTCAGACGCAAAGTAAAAATAGGTTATCAAGCAATCGGGCGACAAGGAAACTCAGGCTAACCAAGAGTAATCGAAGGAGAAAAACACTCCAAACCCCAAAATAGAAGATTCACTCCCTAGTATGGTCACCAATTTTGTTACAAGGAAAATCACTCTATGGCATGGGGTAAACCACAATAGATGGAATTACTGTAGAAATCAACTCAAATCCCAAGTATGCTATATAAATGAAAATACTAACAAGACAAGATAAAGAGCCTACCTCATTCAGACATTCGATGAAGACTGTTGTTGAGCATGCGACTCGAAGCTTTATACCTTCAACTTGTCCTCAAAAACCAAGATACACAATCATATGGTGATAATATATAATGTTAGCACATACAATATCAGAATCCATTAACATTCATAACAAATATGCCCATGGAATAATAATTCAAATATTTGCAAGATATCAATTGGATGAGAAAAAAGTATTTCTATTAAAAAATGATCAACATAAGTGTATAAGTGACAAAATTCTATGTCGACACGTCTCGGAACTGAGAAACTAAGTCTCTTCCAATTGGGCATCCGCCACTTCAATCCTCGACCAAAGGAAAGCTCACATAAGAGAGACAATGATGTTCTCCATCAAAGAGGGAAGAGCTTGGGGGTTGAACAATGTGTTCATACTTTATAGGACAAAGGGATGCAGACTCAATGTGAAGTGAAAATTTCTCCAGAGTATCTTTTCTCTCAAAAGTTGAATTATCTCCTCTTCCATGGTTTGGATATGGCCCATTTTATAGCCTTAAAATGGAATTGAAGGACCAAGTAAGAATGTTTCCAGTATATGGAAGGTCAAGGATCATGGATCTCGTGACATGACATGGAAACCTGACACAATTTTTAATTTTGAGTACCAAACTCGATGTACGCAGGCCATAGTGGTACAACCTATGTATACGCATGTTGTCTAACTGTTAGGTCATGTATATGTGGAAAAATATGATTTTTTGGCTCTAGGAAGTGCAAAAGGGGACTTCAAGTCTTCATAGGAAAATGGAAAGGCATTTTGAGCAAGTTGCATGGGGTGAGGCAAAACTTGCTATAACACATGTCATCAAATTATGGACTAGGAGGTGATAGTTATGAGCCATGTGATAGGCCTCTACAGGTCAAGGGTTACAACTCCCTCTAGAAACAAATTAACATGAATCCCAAAGAATGCAGGCCCTAACAATGCTAGCATTTTTATTGCATATCATATTTTCTTTGAGGTTTCCCCTTGGTTAGTTCTAGTTCCTGGTCTCTTCCATTTCTATGTTTGTAAACTTGCAACATTTTCTTTTATATAGGATACTATTTGATAAGAAACATTTTGGTTTAGAAGCACACTCACATCATAAAATCAATGTTTTCATGCAATTAACCATGTTTTATTATTATTATTATTATTGTGTTATCACTGCAACAACCAACATTGGGAGTGGACCAGAATGTCGTCTGAAAGAAGTATGATGAGCCCACATACTCTAAACCTAAACCAAAGTTACAATGAGTGGATTTGGTTGTTGTTGTATGGCATTGCTACACTAAGGAAACTCAAAATAGTGAAAGAGGGCATTTGAGGACCCACGATTGTTTCTATTGTTGATCGGTCTTTAGGGAAATCAAGTGTATTGGAGTCCCTTGTAGGGATTAACTTCCCAACAAGGTTGAGACTCTGACGCAGGAGCATCCTGCCTCCAAACTTTTGTACATTGATTATGTAAGTTTTAAACCTGCGAAGTAAAGCAATGCATATAGATTCTTAAGCAATACAGAAATTAATCAATCGCTCATACACAAAGTACACAGAGATTTTATACCAGAAACCCTCAACCGGGAAAACCTTTCTTATTTTCATTATATCGAATTTTACCATTCACCATACAATATATACAATTTTTTTAGGTATTCCGTAGATACCAAAACCCTAATCCCTTAATCTGATATTAATTTACAAATCTGCTAAAAATAGCAAAATCCGCTAAAAATAGTAAAAAACCGCCCAAAACAAATTTCGAGCCGTTGCCCTGGGCTACCGCCTTTTGCCGAACGTTGCACGTAACTAGGGGGGGGCATACCTACCCCCCCCCCTAGGACCCCCCTAGGAAAGCGCCCAGTGCACACGGCAGAGCTCTAGGTGAAGGGATTGTCAGACACAGTTGTCGTATCTGATGCGCCCACACACACACACATGCAAAGAATATAACACATACCCAACATTCTCCCACTTGTTGTTTTCTTTGCATCCAGGGGTCTAGGGGATTATATATTCAACAATCCAGGGCAGCAATTCCCATTTTTACTCTACACCAGGAGAGCTTTTCTGTGCTCACAGACTTTGTTAATGAATCTGCAACATTCTTCAAAGTGTCAACCTTTTCCAGCAACACCTTCTTTTCCTCAACCATGTCTCTCACAAAGTGATGTTGAACATCAATATGCTTGTCTTCGAATGATAAGCTGGGTTCTTTGCCAAGAATATTTCACTCTGACTATCACAGTCTAATCTCACCGCTTGTTGTACCAACCCAATACCTGAACACAATCTTTGTAACTATACTGCTTCCTTGCTTGCATGAGTGGCTGCCATGTATTCAGCTTCTATAGTTGAGAGTGCCACTACAACCTGTCTTTTGCTTATCCAACTGATTGCTCCTCCAAATAGGTTAAACACATACCCACTTGTAGAACTTCTGTGATCCAGATCTCCAACCCAGTCTGCATCAACAAAGCCATGTATGTCCACCACTCTGTCTAATCCTAGTCTTCCTTGGTAGCACAATCCATAACTGGTTGTGCCATGAAGATACCTGAAGACCCTCTTTACTGTTGTCCAATGCTCCTTCCCTGGTTTTGACATATACCTGCTCAAAACTCCCACTGCATGTGCAATGTCCAGTTTAGTACAAACCATTGCATACATCAAACTGCCAACCGCACTGGCATATGGAACATGGGACATGTCCTCTTCTTCTTCCTGTGTCTTGGGACACTGATCTATAGATAACTTTACACCTATAGGAATAGGAACCTTGACTGGTTTACTTCCATGCATATTAAATCTC
>ML813982.1:95333-123064 GCA_009831015.1 Picea engelmannii | reverse complement strand
CTGTGAGGAGTCATATGGTATGACGCACCTGAGTCGATCAACCATACATCATGGTCTACATGTGTACTTGTAGATGCTAGGTAAACATCACCTCCTTCTTCAGTGGAGGTTTTTGCCTCTGTGGAAGAGGTACTATCAGATCCATTTCATTTTTCAACCTTCTTAGACATGCAATCTTTCTTATAATGCCCTGTTTTACCACACTTCTAGCATTTCCTCAAAGATTTTCCTGGAGACTTAGATCTAACTGTAGATTTAGATCTCCATCCCGAAGGCTTACCAGGGTTCTTGTCTTGGGTACGCCCTCTTACAAATAAAGAATCTATGTTGTGACCATCCATTCTTTTTCACCTCATCTCTTCAGATAACAAGGATGCAACTACATCCTCATACTTCAATGTAGATTGAGTAGTACTACCTATTGCTACAACCAGATTATCCCAAGAGTATGGCAAATAACATAACAAAGTAATACACTTATCTTCTTCTGCAATCATAATATTAATATATCCAAGTTGACTTACCAGAGTATTAAAGGCATTTAGATGTTTTGTCACAGAATCTCCATCTTCCATCCTAAGATGATACAGCTTCTTTCGAAGAAACAACTTGTTTACCAGTGGCTTTGATTGATACAAATTCCCTAACTTATCCCATAGTTCCTTGGTTGTAGATTCTCCTCAGACATTCAATAACACTGAATCTGCTAGGCAAAGTCGTATAGTACTCCTTGCTCTTCTGTCCAACTTGTCCCAATCTTCCTTCGACATACCAGTAGCTAGTGTACTAGTAGTTTGTGTACTGGTAGGTTTTGTACTAGTAGCCTGTGTGCTTGTAGACAGTGTACCAGTAGGCTGTGTACCAGGATCCACAGCGATCCATTGTTCTTTGTCTACAAGAAGGTCCTCCATCTTGAGCTTCCATAGCTCAAAGTTTTTACCGTTGAACTTCTCTATCTTGATTCTAGATGAGCTCGTCATTCCTCTTTCTTTACTCGAATATCCACTACAAAAGCTCCCACTAAACCCAGGTTTATCACAGACCCAAGATAAACTTGATCTATCAAGACCGAGCCAAACCCTCAACAACAAAGGCATCCCTCTGAAGCCAAAAATGAGCTCTGATACCAAATGTAAGTTTTAAACTTGCGAATTAAAGCAATGCATATAGATTCTTAAGCAATACAGAAATTAATCAATCTCTCATACACAGAGTACACAGATATTTTATACCGGAAACCCTCAACCGGGAAAATCTTTCTTATTTTCATTATATAGAATTTCACCACTCACCATACAATATATACAATGTTTTTAGGTATTTCGTAGATACCAAAACCCTAATCCCTTAATCCGGGATTAATTTACAAATCCTCTAAAAATAGCAAAAAACCGCCCAAAAAAATTTTTGGGGGCGCTGCCCCGGGCTACCGCCCGTTGCCGAACGTTGTGCGTAACTGTGGGGGTCATACCTGCCCCCTCCTGGGAACCCCCTAGGAAAGCGCCCGGCACACATGACAAAACTCTAGGTGAAGGGATCGTCAGACGCAGTTGTCGTATCTGACGCACCCACACACACACACATGCAAAGAATATAACACATACCGAACAGATTAGACCTGGGGGGTCTTTCATTTTCCTAGGGAGTGGGTTTCCTAAGGGTGATTTAATGTATTTTTCTATGTTTTTATGATTCATAGAAGAGAGACCTAGGATAGGGATTGATTAATGAATGTGAGGAACTGTAAATTTTCTTGAATGTATGAGAACATGAGAGACTCTTAGAGATTGGGTTTGTTGTGAATTAGTTTCTCTAATTTGATGTAAAAGGATAATTTGAATCTTGTGAAGATTGAGAGTCCTAATATAAGAGTTGAATGAGTGAATTGTGGATCTGATATGATCCTTAGGAGACTGTTGAGTTTATTGTGGATCTAAATAGTTTCAGTTCAATATCCTTTTGTACAAAATATGTAAGCCTTGAAGGCATTCGAGTGTGTCCAATTGATGGGAGATCTGGCTGAAGAGAGTGTGGCCAACTGAGAGAGGAGTTAGGGCAGAGAGAGGAAAGGCATTGGAATCCTTATGTAATTCATGTACAGTCTATTTATACTAAATTAATGGAGAAAAGTAAGCTCTATTTTGAGCTTTTCCTAAAAGGAAGTCTATGTTTCAATGAATGAATATCTATTTCATCATGTCTTTGTGGAAATAGTTATTGGAAGGCCCCATGGATCGGTATAATGCTTGAATTGTATACTTTAGTTTTTTTTGTAGGTAATGAGATATTAAAATCTCAGGAGGGCTAACGATTGAAGAACAATGCATAGAGGAATGCACAATAATTATTAAAATCTCAGGAGGGAGAATGTTGCTAAATAAATCATGATCATTGTTGATCACAATTAGATAACCAGTGACCCTATGTTAGTGAAACAAGTAAAGAGTCGAGGAGATATAGAAACTATTGGATATTTATCGGATCTGTATTAATCACCAGATCATGGAGGGAAGCCGTCGGATTGAAGTCCCATGCAAAGGAAGTGTGATCTGACTGAACCATTGGATTAGAATCCGGGATTACAGATCAACGATGAAGGGAAATTTCGCATCATGGAAATCTGTGAAGGTTAACGAAGGTTGGTGCCCTAAATGATCCCGACCATCAAAGGCCATTCCACATGTCGAAAGGAAGACCATTTTGGTCCCCTTTGTATGTGGGATTTGGGAAGGACCTTTGGCCTCGAAATGAATGATAATCATCCATCTCATCACTTGATTAAAACAGGAGCATCAATTTTGCACAGGGATAAAGATAAGATATATGTGCCTAGTGTATTCGTGCACAGTCACAACACATGGCCATAGGGAGCTTAAGTTTAATGCCAAAAGATAAGGCTATAAGTCAAGAGCACAGTCTTTGGTTCTATGGGAAAATACTTTTTTGCATTGAGGAATTAGCGCTAGGAGCACAGTGCTATGGTTATGGGAGAGGTCTAGTGAATATTTGAGAAAGAACATGAGAAAGTGAGAATTCGATCCATATTGTGATCGAATCGAGATTATGAAGAGAACATATATATAAGAGAGATTAAAGGGATAAAATAAGTAGACCTAGTTTGTGTAAATAACAAATCCTGGTGCACCCCTAAGAGGGTTTGATGAGCAATCTAAGGAAATCAGGTTTCCATTACTGTGGGTATTAACCTTTAAGGTTATCGATTTTGGTATCATAGTGAATTAAATTTCTTAGTTTGAATTGCATAGATTAACAGAGGAAATTGGATAAGGAGAATTCAGATTTAGTGAAATCTGATAGACCAGAAGACAACATGCATACAAAGGTAAAGTGATGCATAGGATTGAAGAGTTGGTTGATTCTCTTGAGGAGAAGTTGCAATAGGATATTACAGACAGAGGATTGGAAGGAAGAAATGATCAATTCAAGTGAAAAGAATGGGAAATAAAGATCATGCAGAGATATTTAAGGTTGATATGATGTAGTTTTAATTCTAACTTTGGTTTAAGATTGTTTTCAGGTTTAAGCAAATTAAAGAATATTTGTAACATCCATGACAGTGAGGTGAAGTTCTGACAGATAACCAGTTTTCTTCTTGGATGAGAAAGAGCATGTGATCTCTTAGAACAAGCAGTGGCAAAGAACCATTATAGGTCCAACAGATATTGGACTAAGCAGAACAAGTGAGATTTCTCAAAGGGAAGTGAAAATTGCAGATCCTAGAGGAGAAAAGTTTCTCAAGAGGTTCTAGGAGAGAGAACCATAGGTATTGTTGGTCCTAAAGTCTTCACCTGACTACTAAAGGAAAAAATTAGGCCACCTCAAGTTTAGAATGTTCTGGATTTTTATAAGTTGGTTTTGTTGGTCAGCTTAAGGATAGGTTTCAAAGACGGTACTCTGGTCGAACAGGCCACACAGTGTCAAAGTAGGTTCTCATTTTCTAATGGTAAGGATATTAATAGATAGTTGGGGATATGAAAAGACAAACATAGGAAACAACAACAAGCAGTGCAATGAATCACTTCCTATGTGAGAATAAAGAATTAAAATAATATTTTAAGACTTAGACAAATATCTAGATGCAACTCATTCAACAGGTTGCAAAATAGTAAATCTTTCGCTAGACAATAGTTGTATAACAGGTTGCAAAATCAGCAAAGGATGAAGTAAAACAATGGCTGAAAGAATAAGGAAATGAACCTTGCACACATCACAGAATTTGCATTCAAGACAAGATTAAACACATAAAATATTTAAGTAGGAGAACACAATTGTCATCAACATATATTCACTAGGTAGATAACTTTATAGTTAACTGTGCAGATCCAACCCTTGTGTTGCTTCTATTGTTCTCAAATAACTCAACCCTCAAAACATACAGAAACTACATATTTATCAGAGTTGCAGAGGCTCTCGTCCATCTGGGACTGAGACTTAACTCTACATTAACAATTATAGAACAACTAATTAACTTGACTAAAACACCGCTAGAGTACAACAATGTATACTTCACACTTGACTTAATAAAAAAGAGTGGTTCTTATCACACATAGAAGACCACTTATTGTTCTTTAAACTAAAAAGAGTCTTGAACTGAATAATTAAAAATTGCCACTAGCGATGAAACTGGACTGATGCATGTGATGGAATGAACTAGGATTGGCAGAAAAAGATTAGGAGTGACAACTAATTTCTACAATGAGCATTGGCATGCATGCATGTTGTTTGAGGCCACTAGAGGATAACGGGTTGTATTGACAGCTTCTTCACATTGTCTTCTTGAGGAAGAGGTAGATATTCTAGTGTTTTTCTTGGAGTCTTTGACATTCCTTATGCAGTATGGATTATAATTTCTCGAGTTCCCGATTGTGGTGTTGTAGAGTCCAGATTCTAGAAATTTTGTTCTGTACCTGTTGACTATCAGCGAGCTTCTCTGTCTCGATCATAAGTGTCCCTTCTTCCTATTTTTTCTGCGATGGACTGGTTGTGGACTACTATCATTCTGCTTCTCCTCGTGACTTTCTTTTGATGATTTGGATTAAAGCCTAGTTGTTTCCACGCGTTGCTCTCGGATTGGACCCTAGAAATGATATAAGCACGTGATTGCGGAAGTTGTTAAGGGTGGTTTGGATCCACACCACTTTGACTCCTGCAATCCACCGCCAACTGCCACATAGCTCTCTAGAAATACCATGGTTTCGATTACGGGACTGCTCAAGGATGTTAATGTTCGAGCATTTTCCGTTCCCACAATGAAGCATGGTCATCGATATTGTTTCAATCTGTGATTTGGGAATGCCCTGCCATTTTATTGCCCATGTTAAATTTTGTTCGTCTGCCATATTAGAACTCCCCTAGCCATATTTAGCGATGGCACAAATTTCTTAGAGCTCGAGAGATTGTAAACACGGAGCATGAATATCTCTTGAAGTGACTTTCTCCCGAAGTGACGTGGCAATCTCATGTCACTTCGGCACTTCGAAATTTGGGAGCTTGGACTGTGAAGCATGAAAACCTCCCGAAATAGTATGAGCCCAAAGTGAGATGTCTCAGAAGGAGAGTGACACATGTCAGATGAAATTGAGCAAATGACATGCCCCAAGGTACTTGAAAAGAATGCCACATGTCGCAACATATGAATTCCATGCATGTTTTCGATTGAATGCTATGTGTCTCAACGGATGAGTGTCTCGTGTCTGAACTGATGAGTGCCAAGTGTCTTCAGCACTTCAAGGTTTGGGAGTTTCTGCATGCAGAGTTTGTATAACTTCTGGAGTAGTGCGGGCCCGTAGTGATGTGGTGGCCTGAAATGGATGCCATGTGTCCTCGGCAGATAATTGCCATGTGTCCTTGGCAGATAAGTTCCATGCGTCTTCATAACTTCGGCACTTCGGCATTTGGGAGTTTTGGATTGTGAAGCATGAAAATATCCCGAAGTGACTTTCTCCCAGAGTGACATGGCAGTCTCTCGTCACTTCGTCACTTCATATTTTGGGTACTTTTTGGGTTTTCTCTTGATGTTAAACCCCGCGTGATTTTTGACACTCCAAGTGCACAAAAACCATTGATCTGATTGGCCTACTGGATCTCCACTGTTGCAATTTTAATCTATCTGTTCCTACAATCTGAGCCCACAATTGACATCTTTTGAATTGCTTCTTTTTCCCGCGGAAGCTTACTGTGCATACAAAGGAATTGGTGGACCTGGATGTTTCCTGCACACAGGAAAGGCTTGGTGGGCCTTTTGCATGCTCGATTAGTGGAAAACATGATGAAAAGTATTTCAAACCAAATCAATATATGTGTTTACCCTTCAAGAAAACAGAAAAACTTGATGAAAAGAATCAATCAAGCAAGACAATAAGGAAAACCAAGTCATTGAACAAACAAGAAACTGACTTGAGCAAATTTAAGAGGAAAGATTTCATGAAGGCATAGTGAAACGAGAGAGGAGAGGTAGGGGTGCATACCTAGGTTACAACATTGGGTCCAACCGGGGATAGCACTTCCCTGCGAGGTTCTAAGAACAACAGATCAGTGCCTTTGAATTTAATAAATTTCTCCCACCTCCATTTTCTTACCTATGTTCTGTCTACCAGCCATGCATGTCTGGAAATTAACGCTGAAGCTAACCCCAGTTCCTTTGTTGGGATATGGAGTCTTTATTGAAACTTGAAACTGTAGCTAAACCCCAGTTCCTTTGTTGGGCTATGGAGTATTTATTCACACACAAATGACTAACCAAATGAAAAAACAAAAGGAAAGCATCTATGATACAAGAGGGACCTTCCCTCATCCTTAAACAAAATAGTGTTTCAGGAAGCACCCATTCACTGGGCCTCTGAAGATCTCCATATGGTCTAGATTGTGAAAGATAATTGTGTTATTATCTAGAACCTCGACCACCTTAAAAGGGCCAAACCAGAGGTTATCGAACTTACCATTCTTGGACTTGTCATCCCTTTTGGCATCCCACCTCAAGACCAGGTCACCTTCTTGAAAGATCTCCTTCTTGGTTTTCTTGTCAAAGGTTTACTTGGTCTTTCTCTGGTATGCTTCAGTCCTTTGATCTGCTTCTCTCTTTTGTTGAACCTCTATAATTTGGAAGATTCTCCTTTGGATGTCATTTGGCTCCTCAATCTCTTCCTGCAATAATTTTAGGACAGGTATACCAAGTTGGGTGGGAAAAACAACGTCTACACCATAGACAAGATGAAATGGCGAGGTTCCCAAAGAATTCTTGGTGTTGATTCTATCGGCACACAAAGAATACTTGAGCTTAGAGTCCTAGGATTTCTTTTTTTCGGTCAACTTCTTGATAATCCTGATGAGAGTTTTGTTAGATGACCCTGCTAGACCATTCCCCTAAGGGTAATAGGGCATGGAATGTGTCAAGAAAATGCTATGACTGCCACAGAAGTCTATCATGGATTTGGACTTGAATTCTTGGGCATTGTCTGTTATAAGCTTGTTGGGGTAGCCGAATCTGGAAAAAATATTGGTTTCCAGGAAATTCATGATCACCTTGTCACTGGCATTCCTAGTGGGCACAACCTTGATCCACTTGGTGAAATAGTTAGTGGCAGTGAGAATCCACTTGTGTTTCCCACTGGAGGGTGGATTTAACTCACCTATGAAGTCTAACCCCATTGCTAAAATGGACCGCTGACAGTGATAGGTTTTAGGGGTAGTGATAGTAACTTTTGTTTTCCTGCAAATTCCTGACATTCATTGCAGGCCCTAACAGTAGTAAATATATCATAGAAAAGGGTGGGCCAGTAGTACCCTGCCCTTAGGATATTGAGAGATGTGGCCTTCCAGTGTTGGTGTCCTCCACATACTCCTCTATGCATTTCTATTGTGACTTGTTTGGCTTCATTTTCATCAAGGAATTTTAATAGGATGCCAGCAGGATCCCTCCAATACAAGTTCTAGTTTGAGATGCATAATCTGATAGCCTTCAATTTGAGGGACTTGGCCTTTGTCTTCTTAATATCTGGTGGACATTCAATATGTTGTAGAAAATAAATGATGTTTCTATACCAAGGTGAAGAGGAGTAATTTTCAAATACCTACATATTGTCTTGTCCAGGCCCTATGATGGGTGCATATGATTGGGTGAAGATTTGATGAATTCTAGCGCCTTATAGTTTGATTCTGATAACAACTTGGCAAGTCCTTGTCCCTTGATCAGCTTGGTGGGTTTTATGTGAAGTTCATAATCCAATAGTTTGACAATCCACTTCCCTCTTTTCCCCTCACTGTCTGGCTGGGCCAGAATATCTTTGACATTGTTGCTGGGAACAAAGGCTTTTATGCTAGAATGTAACACATATACCCTAAAGGCCTTGAGTACTTTGACCAGCGCATAAGCCTGTTTTTCTAATATATCATACTTCAGCTCAGCATCTCAGAGAGATTTGCTAAAAAAAGGCTATGGGATGTTCATTGCCTTCTCCATTTTTCTGTAGTAGTACAGTAGCAATGGTATCCTCAGAAATGAAAGAAAATATGAAGAAATCTTTGGCATAGTCAGGGTTGGATAATACAGGGGCTTCAACTAAATCCTACTTGATCCTTTGGAATGTTGATTTTTCCTCTGGTGACCATTTTGTCACAACATCCTTCTTCAACATGTTAGTGATAAGCTTTAGTATTTCGACAAAATTTGGCACAAAGCGCCTTAGGAATTTTATCTTGCCAATGAAAGACTGTATATCCCTTTTATTTCTATGGATTTTATCTCTTGAAGGGCATAGACTCGCTTTGGATCAATTTGTATACCTCTTATTGATATTATGTGGCCCAGGAGATTCCCTTCTGGCATGGCAAAGTGGGACTTTCTAGGATTCAGAGATATTATGTATCTCCTGCATTTTCGAAAAACCTGCTCCAGATGCTGCAAGTGTTCATCATTAGACTTAGAGAAAATGGTGATGTCATCCAAATATATAACCATAAATTGGTCTTTTTCCCCCATGAAATCTATGTCCATGGCCCTTTGAAACGTGGCCCTTGCGTTCATCGACTCAAAAGGCATCTTGTCGTACATGAATGTTCCCCATGGGGTGGTGAATGTGAAAATAATGAAGGCTATGGGGTGGTGAATGTGAAAATAATGTGAATGTTCCCCATAGCCTTCTGAACTGATTTGGATTTCTATTTCCAGCCCCAGCTTGAAAAGCTTTGTTCGTTTGTTTAGATTCCCATTTTAGCTTAGCTATTCAGATGTAAGATCCTTCAAAGTTTTGGTCATTTCATCCAGATTGGGATCAGATGTGGTTGATTTAGAGGAGGTAGAGGAATCTTCTCTCTATTTCTTCTTGTCTTTATCAGATCTATTCTTTAACCTGTCTGATGCCAAGATATTGGATTCAACCTCGATGGATGCTTCCTACATGGACAACAAGGTGGTGGATCTTCTCTCCCTTAGCATAAGGGAGAACTCTGCATCAAATTCATTGGCATAAGTGATCCTAGTAGAGGCTTCAGTTGGTTTGATCTCATCTCGGATTATACCATACATATTATTGAATCTCTTGGTGAAGTCTAAAATAGATTCACCGTTCTTTCTCTTTAGAGCCCCAAACTCAATGATGTAGTAGAGATAATCTCTCCTATCTCCCCATTGTTTTATGAAAGCTTCATCTAACACCTCAATATCTGTGACGAAGGCTGGAGGAAGACCCCAGAACCATTTCCTTACTTCCCCATCCAGAATATGCACAAACAACCTCATCCAGACATATGCATAGTCAATGTTAAAGTTGTCTGCAAAGTTGTAAAAGGATACCAGATGTTCCTCAGCAGTGACATCACCTTCCACATTATATCTTTGTAAATATTTCATGTAATCTGTGGTTGGGAGCATAGATGATTTTAGGGGCTAAATTTCGCAAATGGGCTAATTTTCCATGGTTTTCCCCAAAAAAACATTTGCCAATTTCCATTTTTTCTAAAAATGATTTGCCCAAACTCCATAGAATAAAATTATTTTACCTTAAAAATCGCCCAAATTTTATAGAAACTATACAAATCCTTAGAAATTTGAATATTTTTACAAAACTATCGCCAAACATTTTACATTTTTCATATTAAGGAATAGTAAAATTAGCCCAAGTTTCTACATTTTAATATAAATTTCCATCCTTAAAATCACCCCTAGTTGGGAGTGCATGTAAGCCTACAGGAAGAACTAGGGGTGCATATCTAGAAGCAATTATGGAATTAATCTTGTTAGCAGCCATGGCTTGGGAAATATGAATCTGAAGATTTTTGGGAGCTATAGGGGTGGATGCAGGACTGATGATGAAGTAGAGACAAGAGTTGAATATGTTTGAGTTTCCTTGGAATTGTGATTCTCAAGGCTGGCAAACTCAAGCTGCTTGTGATGATGAAGAGAATTAGACTCTTTGGACACATCTTTTCCCTTGAGGGGGGAGGTATATCTCTGAGCTACGGTGGATTTTCTTAGTTTCCTTCCTGGCTCAGAGACCATTGTGTCTTTCTCAAGGTTAGGATGAGACTTGGTGGCTTTGATGTGTTCAGATTTGGACTTGTTGAGTCCTTTTTTTTGCGTCAGTATTTCTTTCGTAAATTCTACTCAGCAGAGTTGTCGAGTGAAAGATGGCAGTCTATCTGTGTCTGATCTTTGTTCACCATCAAAGGTTAGAGCTATTCAATGTCGTTCTCCCAGGGAAATATATCTTGTTACTTAGTTCCTTGGCAACCGCGCCAGAATATGTTGGTCCTAAATTTTTCACCTGAATGCTAAAGGGAAAAGCTAGGCCACCTCAAGTTTAGAATGGTCTGGTTTTTTATAAGTTGGATTTGTTGTTTAGCTTAAGGATAGGTTTCAAAGACAGTACTCTGGTCAGACATGCCACACAGTATAAAAGTAGGTTTTCTTTTATAATGGTACGGATATTAATAGACAGTTGGGGATATGAAAAGACAAACACAGGAAACAACAACAAGCAATGCAATGAATCACTTGCTATGTGAGAATAAAGACTTAAAACAATATCTTAAGACTTAAATGAATATCTAGATGCAAATAATTCAACAAGTTGCCAAAGAGTAAATCTTTCGCTAAACAATAGTTGTATAACAGGTTGCAGAATCAACAAAGGATGAACTAAAACAATGGTTGAAAGAATAAGGAAATGTACCTTGCACACATCACATAATTTCCATTCAAGACAGGATTAAACACATAAAATATTTGAGTAAGAGAAAACAATTGTCGTCAACATATATCACTAAGTAGATAACTTTATAGTTAAATGTGCAGATCCAACCCTTCTGTTGCTTCTATTCTTCTCCAAAAACTCAACCCTCAAAACATACAGAAACTACATATTTATCAGATTTGCAGAGGCTCTCGTCCATCTGGGACTGAGACTTAACTCTACATTAACAATTGTAGAACAACTAATTAACTTCACTAAAACATCGTCGGAGTACAAAAATGTATACTTCACACTTGAATTAATCAAAAAGAGTGGTTCTTATCACCAATAGAAGACCACTTATTGTTCTTTAAACTAAAATGATTCTTGAACTGAATAATTAAAAAATACCACTAGCGATGAAACTAGACTGATGCATGTGCTGGAATGAATTGGGATTGGAAGAAAAAGACTAGGAGTGAAAGAACTAATTTCTGCAATGAGTACTGACATGCATGTGTGTTGTTTGAGGCCATTGGAGGATAACTGGTTGTATTGACAGCTTCTTCACATTGTCTGCTTGAGGAAGAGGTAGGTCTTCTATTGTTTTTCCTGGAGTCTTTGACATTCCTTATGTAGTATGGATTATAATTTCTCGAGTTCTCGATTGTGGTGTTGCAAAGTCCAGACTCTGAAACTTCTATTATGTACCTGTTGACTATCATCGAGCTTCTTTGTCTCGATCATAAGCCTCCCTTCTTCCTATTTTATCTGTGATGGACTCGTCATGGTCTACTAGCGTTCTACTTCTCCTCGTGACTTTCCTTTGATGATTTGTATTAACGCCCAGTTGTTGCCACGCCCTGCTTTCGGATTGGACACTAGACACGATATAAGCATGTGATTATGGAAATTGTCAAGGGAGGTTTGGATCCACACCGCTCTGACTCCCACAATCCACCACCAACTTCCACGTACCTCTCTAGCAATACCATGGTTTCGATTGCAGGACCGCTCAAGGCTATTAACGTTCGAGCATTTTCCATTCCCGCAATGAAGTGTGGTCGTCGATCTTGTTGCAATATATGATTTGGGAATGCCTCGCCCATTTAGCGCCCCCGCTAAATTTTATCCATCTACCATATTAGAACTCCCCTAGCCATATTTAGCGATGGTGCAAATTTATTAGAGCTCGAAAGCTTGTGAACACGGAGCATGAATATCTCCTGAAGTGACTTTCTCCTGGTGTGACATGGCAGTCTCTTGTCACTTCGGCACTTCAAAGTTTGGAAGCTTGGAATGTGAAGCATGAAAACTTCCTAAAATATTGCGAGCCCAAACTGACGTGTCTCAGAAGGAGAGTGACACGTATCAGATGAAATTGAGCAAATGACGTGCCCCAAGGTGCTTGAAAATAATGACACATGTCGCAACAAATGAGTGCCACACGTGTTTCCTATTGAATGTTACGTGTCTCACTGGATGAGTGTCGAGCGTCTAAACTTATGAGTGCCAAGTGTCTTCGGCACTTCGGGGTTCGAGAGTTTTTTCATGTAGAGTTTGTATAACTGTCGAAGTAGTATGGGCCTAGGGTGATGTGGTGGCCTGAAATGGATGCCATGTGTCCTTAGCAGATAAGTGCCATGTGTCCTTGGTGGATAAGTGCCACACATCTCTGGAACTTCAACACTTCGGCATTCGAGAGTTTTAGATTATGAAGCATGAAAATCTCCCTAAGTGACTTTCTCCCAGAGTGACATGGCAGTCTCTCATCACTTCGGCACTTCGGAGTTCGGTTACTTCATGGGTTCTCTCTTGATGTTAAACCCCACGTGATTTTTGACACTTTGAATGGACGAAAACAATCAATCTGAGTCGCCTACTGGATCTCCATCGTTGTAATTTTAATTTGTATGTTCCTACAATCTGAGCTCGAAATTGACAGCTTTTGAATTGCTTCTTTTTCTTGTGGAAGCTTACTGTGCATACAAAGGAATTGGTGGACCTGGACGTCTCCTGCGCACAGGAAAGGCTTGGTGGTTATGTTGCATGCTCGATTAGTGGCAAACATGATGACAAGTATTTCAATCAAAATCACGATATGCATTTACCCTTCAAGAAAACATAAAAACTCGGTGTAAAGAATCAATCAAGCAAGACAATAAGGAAAACCAAGTCATTGAACAAATGGGAAACTAACTTGACCAACTTTAAGAGGAAATATTTCATGAAGGCATAGGGAAATGAGAGAGGAGAGGCATGGGTGCAGACCTAGGTTACAACATTGGCTCCAACCGGGGATATCACTTCCCTGCGAGGTGCTAAGAATGACAAATCAGTGCCTTTGAATTTAATATTTTTCTCCCACCTCCCTTTTCTTACCTTTGTTCTGTCTGCCAACCATGCATCTCTAAAAATTAACACTGAAGCTAACCCTAGTGCCTTTATTGGGCTATGGAGTCTTTATTGAAACTTGAAACTGCAGCTAAACCCCAGTAACTTTTTTGGGGTATGGATTCTTTATTCGCACACAACTAACTAATCAAATGCAAAAACAAAAAGAAAGAACTTATGCTACAAGAGGGACCTTCTCTCATCCTTAAAAAAAATAGTTTTTCAGGAAGCACCCATTTACTAGGCCTCCGAAGATTTCTGTACCGTCTAGATTGTGCAAGATAAATGTGTTAATGGCCAGAACCTCAACCACCTTAAAAGGGCCAAACCAGAGGTTATCAAACTTATCATTCTTGGACTTGTCATCCCTTCTGGAATCCCACCTCAAGACCAAGTCACCTTCTTGAAAGACCTCCTTCTTGGTTTTCTTGTCAAAGGCTGATTTGATCTTGCTCCGGTATGCTTCAGTCCTTTGATACAGTGCTTCTCTCTTTTGTTGAACCTCTATAATCTATAATATTCTCCTTTCGATGTCATTTGGCTCCTCAATCTCTTCCTGCAAGAATTTTAGGACTAGTATACCAAGTTGGGTGGGAAAAACAACGTCTACACCATAGACAAGCTGAAATAGAGAGGTTCCCAAAGACTTATTGGTGCTGATTTTGTCGGCCCAAAAAGCATACTTGAGCTTAGAGTCCCATTATTTAATTTTTTTGGTCAACAACTTCTTGATAATCCTGATGAGAATTTTGTTGGATGACTCTGCTAGACCATTCCCTTGAGGGTAATAGGATTTGGAATGTGTCAAGGAAATTTTATGACTGCCACAAAAGTCTATCATGGATTTGGACTTGAATGCTTGGGAATTTTCTGTTATAAGCTTGTTGGGGAAGCTGAATCTGGAAAAAATATTGGTTTCTAGGAAATTCATGATCACCTTGTCAGTGGCATTCCTGATGAGCACAACCTCGATCCACTTGGTGAAATAGTCATTGGAAGTGATAATCCACTTGTGGTGCCCACTCGAGGGTGGATTTATCTCATCTATGAAGTCTAACCCCCATTGTTGAAATGGACCACTAGCAGTGATAGGTTTTAGGGGTAGTGATAGTAACTTATGTTTTCCGAAAAATTTCTGACATTCATTACAGGCCCTAACAGTAGTAAATATATCAGAGAAAAGGGTGGGCCAGTAGTACCCCACCCTTAGGATCTTAAGAGTTATGGCCTTTCAATGCTGGCTTCCTCAACATACTCCTCTATTCATTTCTATTGTGACTTGTTTGGCTTCATTTTCATCAAGGCATTTTAACAGTATGCCAACAGGATCCCTCCAATACAAGTTCTAGTTTGAGATGTAGAATTTGATAGCCTTCAATTTGAGGGACCTGGCCTTTGTCTTCTTCAGATCTGGTGGAAGAGGATTAATTTTCAAATACTTGCATGTTGTCTTTTCTAGGCCATATGATGGGTGCATCTGATTGGAAGAATATTTGATGTAATTATAGCACCTTACAATTTGATTCTGATAACAACTTGGCAAGTCCTTGTCCCTTAATTAGCTTGGTGGGTTTTATGTGTAGGTCATACTCCAATAGTTTGAAAATCCACTTTCATATTTTCCACTCACTGTCTGGCTGGACTAGAATCTCTTTGAAATTGCTGCTAGGAACAAAGGTTGTTATGCTAAACTATAACACATATACCCTGAAGGCCTTGAGAACCATAGGTACGAAGAGATCAAGCTCAAAGGAGATAGCTTGATGAGTTATGGTACAACAAGTATGGAGACTTGCTGAAAGAGGAGGCTTGAATGTAGTCCATAGGTGAACAAGATGAAGTTCATAAAGAAAACAAAGACAATGAATATTATGAGTCATTGCAAAGGTTCAGAGGAAAGCCACAACAAAAAAAGAAAAGATTCCAAGCCATATGGCATAAGGAAGAGGACGAGTCAAGAGGATCTTGACAAAGAAATGGATGAGTTAAGAATACAACTCAGTTACATGGAACAACTACTATAGAGCAAGGTGAGAGATAACGAAAGATAGGGACTGAGTATGAAAAAGAAAGTCAAGTGGCCAATCATGTAATTATTTGAAGAGAAGTTGAGGAAAGGCTTGGAGGAATTGGAGCATAGGTTAAATGTTTTGATGGAAAAGGAGAAACACGGAGGAGATGAGTTTAAATTAAGGCCATTGACAGAAGGAGGAGTTCACTATTGTGAACCAAAGAAGGGATACATCCTTGGAGAGGATGATGTTGAGAGGAGACCTATTGAGAGTCCCACAGATTGCTTGGGGGATGATGAGGATGAGATACTTGCAGGAACTCTCATGCACTCTTTTGAGAGTTCATATCAACATTAGGGCATGCTGACAGAGGAGTCAAATGAGACTGAAGAGCCTTATGTTTTTAAAACTAACAATTTGTGTGTGTCTACAGGTTTATGAGGTGATGAAGTTGTCAAGGATAAGAAGGAAGGAAAATAAATGTATCAAAACATTTCAAAAAGACAAGATCGGAATTTCATTATGATGAAGGAGGAGGAAAATGTTCCTTATGAAGACAGCCCAGAAGAGGTCCATGCACAGTTTGTCAAAGAAATTGAAGGATAAATGTAAGAATTTATTGTTGCAAATGAATTATCTTGTGAAGATAGCCAAAGGGAATCTAAAGAGAATCATTTTGATGCAATGCTTTCAAAGTGGGATAAAGAGGTAGAGCTACTGGAAAGATTGTTGATGGAACCTAAGTCAAAAAGGGAAAGTAAAACCAGAAATGAAACATGTTTAGAAGTGCCTAGCAGTGAAGGAGAGGTGTTTATTGCATCTAAGGAGGTAAAAGTAAATTTAAATTTTCAATTTAAATTGGAAATTGCAGGCCTAGTTGAGGAAAATGAACATGAGTTGGAAGTAGCCTCAAGACTATTTCCTAGAGTTGGAAGTAGATCTCAAGTTCAACATTCAAAGTTTGTGAATTTATGGAGGAATGGATGACTGAAGATGGTGAACATGAGGATTGCAGAGGGTTTGAAGATTCAGTTCAAACTAATTTTAAAGAGCATATGAAAATGTCAATCAACAGTGGAATAATTGGAAACAATAAGAAGTAGTTAGTGGATAACAACAAAAATAAAATTCATCCAAGGGAACAACAACAATTTTTCAGCAAAGAGATGTACTAGCCAAAGGACAGAATAGACATTGAGATTGAGTTAATGAGGATGTTGATGGTGAAGATTTTTTAGAGAAGACATGCAGAGGAAAGGAATATCTACATCAGCAGAGAAAGTGGGAAGCAAGACAACAATAAGAGGCAGTTAACAAGGGAAGATTTCCAAAGAAAAGCCAGTGGGGCATTGCATCATAAGATGTGGAGGCCATGAGAGTTGTAGTCAGCAACAACAAGGCAATGGGACAACAATGAAGAAAGTGGAGAGATTCAACATAAAATTTGGGATCCTGGAAGACACTAGAAGAATGAAGCACCTAAAGGAAATCATGATCAGGAGATCATGATCAGATTTTATTCCTGGGGAGTTTGATGCAGGAGCATCCTACCTCCAAACTTTTGTACATTGATTAGACCTACAGGGTCTTTCATTTTCCTAGGGAGTGGGTTCCCTAAGGGTGATTTAATGTATTTTCCTATGTTTTTATGATTCCTAGAAGAGAGACCTGTTGAAGTTTGGAAAACATCGGGAAGAAATTCTTCTACACACACACACACATATGTATGACATAATATTTATAATAAAAAGTACAAATATCTAAAATAAATAAGTAGTTATTTATTATTCAAGGAACGCATCCTTTCATGGATGGTCACCATATGTTCTCTATATATGTAACACTCATCATTGTAATAAGATATTCATATACAATATTATCTCATATGAAAAATCAACATGGTATCAGAGCGGGACTGGGCTTGACTCCCTCACGAGAGGGCCTGAGAAAATGAGAGAGATAGCAGTGATGAGTCTGAAGCCTGTAAGGTTCTAGGCCTCCCCTTTATGACTGAAATCTAATCACGAAGATGAATCCTTTGGGTACGTTAATAAAGAACACCCGCCTACGTACTTTGTAGCCTACTCGAAAGATCCATCACAAGCAAACAATAGCGTTTTACCTACCTCGAAGATTGCTACATTGGAAAGTAAATTGGGTTACCAGGAGTTGTGTGAAGATAATGATGCCCAGAATGAGGCAAAATGTTGAAGCAGATCTACTATTGAAGCTTGAACAAAATCCTAAACTTTTTATCATGCAGGATGATGGCCACTATAATATTGGTCATGATAAATTACAAGCCTCGATAAACTTGTGCAACTCCAAGTGCCAGGAAGTAGGTTATCTAGAGTCGCGACACAATGAGTTACATGTGTGAGTAGACTTTAGGGTATTTTATATCGAACCACTATGAAGTTACAGGAACCCTAGCTCTGTAGTATAACCTAACGACGCCAATATTGAAGGTCGAAGACTGGACCAAAAAAAGATGTATTCTGGAAATTTCGACAGTAAATATAGTCTCCCAAAAGATTGATGAAATGATGGATGTAATGGAAGACAAACACAAATCCCATAAGCACATGTTTTCCCAAGCAAAGTATTCCTGGTTTGGGAAGGTCCATAGAGTATGGTTTTACTTGACTATCAAATCAATCATTCTGCAAAATTATCCTACATCGATTCCAATCCATCACAATTTGTGCAACTGACAAGCTGTGACAAGAAACAAAATTTAGGTTTGAGAAGCATTGTATGTAGTGTTCAATGTCATGATGAATTCAACCATTTGAATCAAAGTGAGTTCTTCCAGTCATTTGATTGTGCTGGGGCATGAATTTCAATCCGCATGAGGTCCATGGTTGCATGTCTTAACATTTGATAACATGCTATCACTAAGTCTCCTGTCATAATGCCCATTTCGTTGTGTGCACAAGATTTTGTCCAAGCTTGGCTATAGCAGAGACCACTAGAGATGGTCTAGATGCGGGAAGAGAAAGCATGGTCATGAGTATGATCTCTTGGGTTTGACCTAATCAAAAGTATTCTTGAAGGAGTGCCCATGAATTTTTATTATTGGAGTTCCCATGAATGCACTAGAGGCATTTTTTTGTTTCCAAAGAGTAAAGATAGTGGGATCTAATATTATATAGATCCAAAAAAATGGTGATTATAATCATCTAAGAGGACATGGTATTCTTAGAATTGCATCATATATGATGGTGTGAATATTGGAGAACACTACAATGCACAACCTTAAATGCATGCATATTTGAACTCTATGGTACTTTAATCAACCAACAAGTATCGATATTAAGATAGGTTCCTATAATAACAAGACTTGAGTAGATTTCTTTCTTTCCTCTTAAGTAATAAATTAATATAGAGATAAAAGTTGAAACAAAAGGAAGTAACCTTCAAGAAAGAAATTTGAAAGAGTACAAAGAGAGGTTAGTGGCAAGAGGGTTCTCCTAGAAAGAGGGAGAAACTAGGCAAACAAGGTTTTCAGTGACAGAGGGAGTTGGCCTCAGAGTTTGAAATGAAGGATCTTGGCTTAATGCATTACTATTTGGGATTAGAATTATGGAAGAAGTTAGGTGAGATATTCCTTGGTCAAGGGAACTATGTTATCACGATCCTTAAGATATTTGGGATGATGGAATGCAAGTCCATGGAAACTCCCATGGTGACAAACCTAAAGAAGTTGAGCGACTTTGATTTTGATCTAGTAGACCCCTCCATGTACCGGCAGTTGATTGGCTCACTAATGTATTTGGTTAATACCAGGTCAAACATTTTCTTTGTTGTGAACATGTTGAGCCAGTTCCAGGTGGAACCAAGACATGAGCATTGGATTGTCGCAAAGCACATATTGAGATATTTGTGTGGCACACTAAACTATGGTTTGAGATATGTCTCAAACAATGATGTACAACTGCAAGGATACATAGATTATGATTGGGCAGGGAGTGCAGATGATAGAAAGATTACTTCAGGAGTATGCTTCAGTTTGGGCTCTCCTATAATATCTTGGACTAGCAAGAAGCAAAAGTCTATCACACTTAGTACTGCAGAGGCAAAGTATATTACAGCTTGTGATGAATGTACGAAATCAATATGGCTCAGTAAGATGGATTTCTATACTATTTGATCAGGTGTCATATTCGACCGTGATATTCTATGACAATCAAAGTTGTGTGAAGCTTTCAGAGAACTCGATGTTTCCATGACAGGTTGAAGCACATTGAGATCAAGTATTATTACATCCGTGATCAAGTCCAGAAGGGAGAAGTAAAAATCCAGTATATCTCCATCAATGAGCAGATAGCGGATATTCTAACGAAGCCCTTGTCCAAAGGGAAGTTTGTATACTTCAGGGACAAGTTGGGACTTATAGAGATTTCTCCCTTGGTTGAGAGGGAGTGTTGATCTGTATCAAGCTAGTACAACTTAGATACGATTCTTTTGCATCATGCTAGTACAACTTAGATATGATACATATGTCCATAGTCGCATCATACCAGTACAACTTATAGATGATGCAGTTTCCTAGCTTGCATCATGCTAGTACAACTTAGATATGATGCATTAGCATCATGCTAGTACAACTTAGAGATGATGCAGTTTCCTGACTCACATCATGCTAGTACAACTTAGATATGATGCAATAGCATCATGCTAGTACATCTTAGAGATGATGCAGTTGCTTGACTCGCATCATGCTAGTATAACTTAGATATGATGTAGTAGCATCATGTTGGTACAGCTTAGAGATTATACAGAGGAATCGATCTACATCATGCTAGTACAACTTAGATATGATGCAGAAATATCATGCTAGTACAACTTAGAGATGATGTAGATGATACTCCACATCATGTTAGTACAACTTAGATATGATGCATTCGCATCATGCTAGTATGAATTAGAGATGATACAGTGGATGATATGACTTGATCTGCACCATGCCAAATGAATTATGGCTCATATATGATGTAGTTGATGATATGTCATGATATATTTGATGTAAATTTTCATTAGATAAAATTGATCGAATTGAATACATTTAGTTGTTTGTTATGAATACATCCCTAGTTAAGAGGGAGTGTTGAAATTGTAACTACGGTCGGCCTTCATAATGTATATATTCAAAAAAGAATATGTTTTCTTGTAAATTTCAACCCTATCTGTGGCATAGATAGCGACTTGATTAGGAAGAATGGTTCGTGTAGTCATGTGACACTCTGTTGAGTACGTGACAACTCGAGACACATGTGTAGTCATGATACTATGGCAGAGACTGTGTGTTTCTGGACAGTATTTATGTGCTACTACAGTGGTTGTATACCACTATCGGAGATTATGTGTCTCTGGACAATAGTTGTGTGCTACTACAGTGGTTGTGTACCACTGGCAGTGATTGTGTGTCATTGTACAGTAGTTGTGTGCTACTAGCATTGGTTGTGTACCACTGGACAATAGTTTTGTACTACTATGGATCAACATAATCGTGTTCTATTGGATGGCATTATAGTAGTTGTGTGCTACTAGCTGATTTCCATTGAGACTACCAGATCGCTTGGAAGTAGTTGTGTGATACTTCTTGATCATAGAGACTGTGATAGATGATTTGAGCTACCGATAGTATGGTAGTAGTTGTATGCTACTAGTTGATTGTAGAGTAGTCAATGGACTACTAGATAAATACATCGTGGAAATATACCTTCCAAGTTAAGAGGGAGTTTTGATGTTTGAGGCAACAAGTGAGAGACATTCTCCCTAAAGCGTCCTATGTGGATTAGTAGGGGGGAATGTGGACTTCATCCTTATATGTCTCAAATGTTCAGATGAAGGAACCAAGACATTGGTTTCATGAGGAAACCTCAATATGTCTTGGGGGACATTGGTTCCATTAGGGAACCTCGATGTGTCCTAGAGAAGACATCGTTTCCATGAGGGAACCTTGATATGTCTTAGACATGTGTTCCATGAGGGAACCACAAGATGTCTAGTATGGACACGGTTCATGAGTGAGCTAAGACATTGGTTTCATGAGGGAACTTTGATATGTCAAGTATGGTTCAAGATGACCTAGCTTGATCAGCCCTAAGGGACTGGCCACCCCTTGTAAGATGAGCTAGCTCAAGTCTTGTGGATACCAACTACATTATGTGTATAAACACAAGTAAATGTCCCTAGTAAGCACCAGGCAAGACCTTCTCCTAGATTGGGCTGCAGACCAATGGAGATAGGATACATTTATCACAAGGGTGTATTTATGATAAATGGGCCCAAGCATAGTCCTTCCTTGATCACGAAAAGGAGAGATATGGACTCAAGGTGCTTGAGGTGTTTTTCATGTATCAAATAACATTGGGCTGACATTAACTCACAGGGGTGTACCTGTGGTAAATGGCCTTGGTGTGATCTTTTTCCTTATTCATGGTGATTTGACTTGGAATAATAAAGACTTAAATATGTTAGATGCTATCACATGCGGACCCAAAGTGAGACAGATCTCAGAGACACTCAATTATTTCAGAGGGAGAGTTCTAGAAGGAGTTTCCCCTCGGTTCAGGTGGGAGAGAGACATCTCCCAAGACTGATAGGTGTCATGAGTCTAGAGTGAAGTTTGTAAACTTTAGAGACAAACTTTGGCATGATGAAGAATGTCTCCCTCATTGAGAGGGAGTGTTGAAGTTTGGACAACGTCAAGAAGAAAGTATTCCATATATATATATATATATATATATGACATGATATTTATAATACAAAGTACAAATATCTATATAAATAAGTAGTTATTTATTATTCAAGGAACTCATCATTTCATGGATGGTTACCATATGTTCTCTATATATGGAACACTCATCACTATAATAAGATATTCATATACAATATTATCTCATATGAAAAATAAACAAGACCTAAGATAGGGATTGATTAATGAATGTGAGGAAATGTTCTCAAATGTATGAGAACATGAGAGAATCTTAGAGATTGGGTTTGTTGTGAATTAGTTTCTCTAATTTAATGTAAAAGGATAATTTGAGTCTTGTGAAGATTGAGAGTCCTAATATAGGAGTTGAATGAGTGAATTGTGGATCTTAGAGGATCCTTAAGAGATTGTTGAGTTTATTGTGGATCTGAACAATTTCAGTTCAGTATCCTTTTGTACAAAAGATGTAAGCCTTAAAGGCATTCGAGTGTGGCCAATCGATGGGAAATCTGGCCAAAGAGAGTGTCGCCAACTGAGAGAGGAGTTAGGCGAGAGAGAGGAAGAAAGGCATTGGAAGCCTTATGTAATTCATGTACAGTCAATGTATACTAAATTAATAGAGAAAAGGAAGCTATATTTTGAGCTTTTCCCAGAAGGAAGTCTTTGTTTCATTGAATGAATACCTCCGTCATCATGTCTCTATGGAAATAGGTATTGAAAGGCCCTATGGATTGGTATAGTGGTTGAATTGTAAACTTTAGGTTTGTTTGTAGCTAATGAGATATTAAAATCTTAGGAGGGCTAGCGATTGAAGAACAATGCATAGAGGAATGCACAATAGTTGTTAAAAGCTTAGGAGGGAGAACGTTGCTAAAGAAATCGTGAGCATTGTTGATCACGATAGGATCAACAATGACCCTATGTTAGTGAAACAAGGAAAGAGTTGAGGAGCTATAGAAATTGTTGGATATTTATTGGATCTGTATTAGCTGCCAGATCATGGAGGAAAGTTGACGCATTGAAGTCCCATGCAGGGAAAGTGTGATCTAACTGAACCATCAGATCATGATCCAAGATTAAAGATCCACTGTGAAGGGACATTTCGCATCATGGAAATGTGTGAAGGTTAACAAAGGTCGATGCCCGAAATGATCCCGATCGTCAAAGGCCATTCCACATGTTGGAAGGAAGACCATTTTGGCCCCCTTTGTATTTGGGATTTGGGGAAGACCTTTGGCCTCGAAACGAACGATAATCATGCATATCATCACTTGATTAAAACAAGACCATTGATTTTGCACCAGGGATAAAGATAAGATATCTGTGATTAGTGTATTATTGCACAGTCACAACGCACGGTCATAAGGAGATTAAGTTTAACCCCGAAAGCTAAGGCTATAAGCCAAGAGCACAGTCTTTGGTTCTATGGGAAAAGAATTTTTTGAGGAATTCACATTAGGAGCATAGGGCTATGGTTATGAGCAAGATCTAGTGGAGATTTGAGAAAGAACATGAGGAAGTGAGAATTCGATCCAGATTGTGAGTGAATCCAGATTGATCCTGGTACACCCCTAAGAGGGTTTGATGAGAAATCTAAGGAAATTAGGTTGCCATTACTGTGGGTATTGACCTTTAAGATCATCAGACTCTACAAAGCAAAGTATCATGTAAAACCATTTCAATCAATCGGGTACAGATCTATAATCTAGAGAATTTTACATAAGAAAACAACAAAGCCAATATTTTTAGTATTGGAAACCTTCTTCAAATATATTGTAGGTACGCCAAAGCATTGTAATACAAACTACATATTATAATCTTCAGATTATTTCTAAAATTGAAAGAGCACAAAGCAAGGGTTAATGTTTTTTACCAAAATAAACGAGAGTATGAATATTCAAAGGCTCATATGTCACTAGATATTCAAAATAGTTTCTTCAGCTCGGCATGGATGGATTATTACCAGTGGAAAACAAGATTGGCATGCATGATAACTATTGGAAAATGACACACATGGATGATTATCATTGGTGCTCATGCTATTTATTTTGTGTATGTTGCAGGAATGAAAGACCACAAGGAATAACACAACAACAAGCTCAGTACTAGATCTTAAATGTCATAGATCGAATGCCACAAGTTGAAGCAAGTTTATGCGTGGACGTTATCATACCAAGTGGAGGTTCATAGCAATGGCAACAAGAAAAGGAGAATAGAGATGAGTCATTGCATTGACTGCACTGATTTGCATGTGAGAAGGAGGGTGAATAGAAGCTTTGTTTACAATGTTTGACACATCTATCAAAAAATTAAGTGCACACTTCATATTAGACTTAAATGATTCATTTTATTTTTTATATATATTAAATAATTTTCATGATTTAATAAATACTTACCAAAAATTATCCACCATGAAAAATATATTTCGTCAACATTATTTGAACCAATACAATATTATATTATTAATTTAAAAAATAATAAAAAATATATTTTGTTTAACTTAATAAAAAATATTAAAACTTTAAAATATCTTGCAAATTCAAGTGAATTAATATAAAATTAAAAGGCTTTAACCACACAGCAAAAGCTACCTAACAAAAATAGGGACCAGTAACATCTTGAAAGAAACAAAATTCAAGTACTAAAATATTTCTCCTAAAATGAGTCATATATCCAACTTTACAAAGTTGGATGCACATCGCTATCCACCTCCTTTTCTCATTTGAAAACATTATCTCGTTCCAAAGGGTTTCTCTTAAAAGTTAATATTGATTTAGATTTTAAGTTCACTTTCAATATTTTAATTTTTCATTATTTACTTTAATGTAGTTGAAGTTTTTAAATTTTTTAGCATGCTAAACTCATTTTTACATTTAAAAATATAATTTATAATTATAATTTTATATAAATTTATGTCACCAAATTTAAACAAAAATTAAAATAATTAAACAACACCACATCTTTTTCATACAATCAATTTTATTTAACTACTTTTACAAAAAGTGAGCCTTAAAAAGCAAGCCAACCATTCAAATGCTCCTAACCATAAAAATCAATAGTTTTTTGGCAATGATATCATACAATCAATTTTATCTAACTACTTTTACAAAAAGTGAGCCTCATGAGGGCAAGCCAACCATTCAAATGCTCCTAACCATAAAAATCAATAGTTTTTTGTGGCAATGATATCATACAATCAATTTTATCTAACTACTTTTACAAAAAGTGAGCCTCATGAGGGCAAGCCAACCATTCAAATGCTCCTAACCATAAAAATCAATAGTTTTTTTTGGCAATGATATCATTTTTTTTTTTAAATTCCTTATAATTTTAAATCCGTAATTATTTTAATATTAATTATAAAACATCATATCATATACAATTATATTATTGTTATTACTTTTATAATTATTACACATTATTTATTATTTAATTTAATTACCAAACAAATGTTTATGACAGTCATTATTCATCCATCCTATAAAATAAAATTTAATTAATTAATTAATATTATTAAAAAAAATAAAATTACCTCAAGGAAAAGTTACATAACAAAATTCTAATTTATTAGGGTCAAATTAATTTTTTACTTGGTAATCTAAATATTTTACATTTTGGTTTTTTTTCCTCTAAATATTTTCTGCAAGAAATTGTTAGATTTACACATTTGAGTGATCATTTCTTATAATCCTAGTGTCTTTTGGATTTTTCAGCTTCCTGAATTCAGAAATGGGTTTTAAACAACAAAAAATAGTGATTTCGTACAGATTTATGTACCAGATTTCAGCTAAATAAACCATTTAGTAGAACAATTAAACAACACGAGTGGTAAATCTGTATAATCCCAATGCCCCATAAATTTTTCTGAATGCATTTATGGATTCAGAAATACAATTTAAACAACAAAAAATTCTAAAAAATGCCAGAACATAAAACATTTAAACACGGTCAAGTCACTACAAACACACTTTTAAAAAATAACACCTAAAAAATCCAAAAAATCATCCAAATTCCTTACATACTCAATTTTAATATCTACATAAAACTTTTAATATCTACATAAAATTATCTCTGTATTTCAAATCTATGATAAAAAGAAAATGACACTGAAAGTGTGCCTATCCTACTTCTCCCTTTGGGATTCAACCTTCTCCTTTAGGATTCAACCTTGTGAACTTACAAACATGTACATACCCTACCACTCTGATTTAACAGTTAGACCAATTCAAGCTGTATTATACAGTATACCCCTGTAGCCTGCATGTGTTATGGCAATGGGCATATCGACCACGATACTCTCAGCCGAATGCGCAGGGCGACGCCTTGATTCTTCGTCACTCCCCTCTTCTTTCTGCAACGCCGCCGCAGCGCCACCATTCACACCAATCTTCTCCTTGCTCTTGCAAGCGGCGCTCCTCCTGCAAATGGGACACACGGAGCGCCTGGAGAGCCAGGGGTCCGCGCAGTGCACATGGAAGGCGTGGCTGCATGCCGGGATCATGCGGCAACGCTGCCCGCTCTGGAAAGGTTCCAGGCACACAGCGCACTCGTTGCCGCCTCCTCCGCCCTCAAATGAACGCTCTTCTCCTTCGTGGCACTCGAAGGTGGGCAACCGCTGGAGTTCAGCCTCCGAGAGGCCGTGCTGCTTGGGAAGCTTGGTGTTGTCTTCTAATGGCGGCTGTCTTATCTCGTGGGAAGGAAAGTACCGGACGAACCAGAGATACGCCGCCAGCACAATCCCCGTGCTCGCGCAGAGCAACAGCAGCGACACTAGTGCCGTTAAAAACACTCTCCCTATCATTATAATAATCGAAAACTCCCAACCAAATAATTGTGTATTAAACAAAGCCCGTGCTCTACTTATTTCACCTCTGCGCTGCATGACACGATGGTTGGAGATCAAGATCAAGAATCTCAGATCTCACAAACTGAGCTGACATACCAGCTGGAGACAGACGAGGGGCGGCGCTGGGCATGCCAGTGGCCAGCGCCACCGCTTGTAATAAAAATCACTCCGCTCACAAATATGCTTAAACACGGCGCTGTCATCCAATCGGGAGGGTTGACGTAAAATGCGGTGATTTAGTACTTTGCCACGTGCATGCTCGCGATATTGCCATCACTGGTTCAGTGAAAACTGACCGGTACTTGTCCTCCGATTTTAGGTCATCTTTCGCTCTCCCCGGTTTGTCCGGCGTCTCGTGAATCGTTTCACCTACATCGTGGGGCATGACGGGGCAGACAATTTGCTGGGACTGCCCCAATCAATGGGGTCCATCAGACTTGAACGCCAAGCAACCTCTAGGCAAGAGTGGCCTGGCATGTTTATCGTCTCTTTATTTAGTGGATTTTGTCTCGAGGTATAAATTTGCAAATTGAATTGCAATTTTAGAATATTTGAATACATAGCAATTT
>ML813982.1:72836-95233 GCA_009831015.1 Picea engelmannii | reverse complement strand
GGAGGGATCCCATTCATTTTCATAGTCATTATGTTTCATGCCCCACTCATTTAATGGTGATGCATTAATAATTGATGAGGGATCTCATTCATCTTCATTATGTTGGTAAGGGTGATTTTCCATCAACATGGTCAAGTCAAGCCGTGGGAACTTGTCATTCTTTGGTTAAGGAGGAGGCAACAATAAGTGGCGCTATGAGCTTCAATATTTATTGTGTTCCTTGGTACTACATTGAACTAGGTAGGACTGAACGTCATGGGAGACTCGACACATTGTGCATGGAGTCAACCCCACTCCTTTTAAAGGCTTCTAAGATGCCCCAACTTGAGATCCACTTTCCTAGCTTGCACCCAAGTCTACAAGTAGAGATTGACACAAATTAGAGCCCCATCACACCAACGTAACTTGCAAAAATTCAAGAGCATATTTAAAAATACATTCATTTCCCTTTTTCCATATAAAAAATAAAATCTCTATCCTAACAAGTTGCTACGTGACTTGAGAATCAACAACCCATGGGAGTTTGTCTCCAAGGAGAGAAGACTTCCCAATTATGGATACAAGAAGCCATGAACACACATGTTTGAGGCCCACTCCCCCTCTACCTAAGAAAAAAGACAAAACCAAAAAAAGTCTTTGATTGTTTCTTCTTCGAGACAAACACAGCATTTGTGTTGCGCAACTCCAGTATAATTCAAACACTAGACAAGATGAAGGATTCCTAAAATCATAAACAAAGTAAACATGATTTTCTTTGGCTCAATATAATTCTCCCACACTACTCATAACTATGAACACTAATTAGATGACATCCTCCATAGTTTTTTCAATTTCATATTAAGGATCAATACGTGGCTTAGTGAACGATACCCATATGTTGCTTCATATTTTTTAAAGCGTTTTGAAAAATTCCACGTCCACTATTTCCATGATCTACAGGGGTAAGACAACTCTAGCACAAGGAAGAGGTCATCTATGGCAAACTCTTTAACTTGCTTAATTACAATCCTATCCATTGTTCTCAATAAATATTCTACCTTCAAAATTGGCCAAGGCTTCCACTCATGAGTTTGGTAGTCAAAGAGATCCTAGGTTGTGACAAAACCCTTCTTGAAATGCTACTTGGGTGAGAATCAGGTAGTGTCTAACAAAGCCTTATCATCAAACTACATCAAGGGAGACCACTAGATTTATCGGTTGTTAAATATTCGAAGCAACTCACATTTCCAAGTAAAGGGGTGCTTAATTGCCTCCTAAATTTTCCATATTGTTTGAGCAACAAAGGTCCCATGGATCTTGATCTAGAAAGATAGATTGTAAATTGGAATTCCTCTTGAATCTGTTTTCTCTGCTTGAGATGCATTTGCATAGAAGAACTTTCCAACTCCCATTTCCATCCACAACTTGGATCAACCATTTTGCACACAACCCGTAAGCTTGTCTAAAGGTCCCAGTCATCTCAAGTCCTCCTCACTCCTTAGTGTTGCAACATAGACCACAATTAACTCAACGAAATTCTTTCTTGTTAGGAAATGAGGAACACTTCCACGCTAAACCTAGGAGAAGAGAGGAAGAATGATTTAATCAAGAAAGTAAATGACAAAGCAAACACACAGTACACAGAGATTTTACCCTAGAAACCCAAACCGGGAAAACTAACATTCCTTGAGCATTTTTCTTTCTTGTTGTCTTATTCATTTAGAATAGAAGGTTACATGCCTAACCTTGGTCCACACCTAAGACAAAATCGACATCATACCTTCTTGCTTTACACAAGTATAACCCTGTAGCCAATTTTGTCTTACATCTACATGACCAGCAATCTCTGCAATTTCATCTTCAGCTATCGGCGATTTGCCATTAGCTCTCTTTTAGCATTACAACACGCCTTCTTTATAGGCTTTACAGTAGTAAAAACCCTAAATAAAAGGCACCCAAAAACGGTTACATATCCATGCAAATCATTGGCTACAAATCTTGTGAATATTGGGATTATGTTACAGTCGAATACCAAGTCGGATTACCAATTGACCTTCATTCGATATTTAGTCAGTTGCCACACGCCCACCTATTGACCTCTTGTCGGTTGAACTCTTCGAATTGTTGGCGATGTCTTCGACTTCAACTTTACCCAGTCGAACCACCTCGACCTTTAACTTGTTGTCGATTCTTCGACTTTGACTGTCAATTGATCCACCTTGACTAGACTTTCACTGCAAAGAATATAATAACCCAACATTCTCCCACTTGTTCTTTTCTTTTTTGAAACTGAGAGACCTCTGAACTCTCGTTCACAAGCCCAAGGCATAAATTCACATTGCCTCTCTGCACTAAGAGAACTTCACAACACTCACAGACTTGCTCAAAGAGTCTGTTATGTTTTCCAATGTATCTACTTTCTCCAATAGCACCTTGCTGTTTTCCACCATGTCTCTGAAGAAATGATATTATACATCATTGTGCTTAGTCTTAGAATGATATGTAGGGTTCTTTACCAAAAATATTGCGCTTTGACTATCGCAACGTATTTTCATAGCTTTTTTCTCAAACCTAATTCCTGAACACAGCCTTTGCAACCATACTGCTTCTTTACTTCCATGAGTGGCTACCATGTATTCAAATTTTGTTGTTGACAAGGCTACGACCGCTTGTCGCTTACTCATCCAACTGATTGCTCCACCGAACATCTTGAGGATATATCCATTGGTCGACCTTCATCAATCTAGATCTCTAGCCCAGTCGACGTCAACAAAGCCATATACATTTAATTCACTGTCACTTCCATGTTTTTCTTGGTAGCATATAGAATAGTATTTTGTGCCACACAAATACCTCAATACTCTCTTGACAGTAGTCCAGAGCTCCTTCCCAGGTGTCGACATGTATCTTCTCAACACTCCCACTACATGGGAAATGTCTATTCGAGTGCATACCATCGCATACATTAGATTACCAACAACACTTGCATAGGGAACACATGCCATGTCCTTTATTTCCTCCTGTGTCCTTGGACATTGTTCAGTAGTTAGCCTTGCTCCCACACGATTTGGCACATTTACAGGTTTGCAATCCTGCATGTTGAAACGTTTCAAAATTGTTTCAATATACTTTGTTTGATTCAACCAAATGTTTTTAGTTGCTCGATCTCTCTTAATCTCCATTCCCAGATTGAGGTTTGTTGCACCGAGATCCTTCATGTAGAACTTGGAGGATAAGTACTTATTCACCTCCTTTATTGCATTCATGATGTTTCCAATCAATAACATGTCATCGACATACAGTGCTACATATATGAAACATCCACCTTCTTCTTTGGAATATATGCAGTGATCAAATTTGGTTCTCACAAACCCCAAACTAAGGATGTATGTGTCGAACTTTTGGTACCACATCCTCGGTGATTGCTTGAGACCATAAAGGGATCTTTTCAATTTGCACACCAAATCTTTCTTTCCCTTTACTACAAATCCTTCAAGTTGTTTCATGTAGATTTCATCTTCTAGGTCCCCGTGTAGGAACGTTGTCTTCACATTCATTTGTTCTATTTCTAGATCAAATGTTGCAACCAAAGACATTAGTACGCTAATGGAAGTTAATTTTGCAACAGGGAAAAAAATATCACCGAAGTTGACTCCTTTGACTTGGGAATATCCTTTCACTACCATTTAATATTTGAATTTCTCGACTTGACCTGTTGCATTCATATTCTTATTGAATACCCATTTGCTACTAACATGTTTTCTTCCACTAGGTAATTTTACTAAGTCCCATGTCTCATTCTTGTGCAAGGATTCCATCTCTTCAACCATGTGTCCTTCCAGAGTTTTCTCTCTACTGATTCAACTGCCTCCCCAACTGACTTGGGTTCATTGTCAGTGACAGTTAATACAAATGCGAAACAAAATTTGGGCGGACTATACCTTTCAAATGGTTTTATTATTCATTCTTACCTCCTTACAACCGGGGTCGGTTGTTCCACCTCTCCTTCTGATTCAGTCGACTCATGTGAATCATCTTCTTCGTTCCTATGTTCAAACCACACCTTCTCTGGATTATTCTCGGTCTGAACAATTTCTTTAGGCTTAGAATTACTTCTCTCTGAAGACCACATCTCAATTGTACATTGTTTTCCTTAATGAAGGATCTCAAAGCTTATATACTTTCACTCCTTCTTTGTATCCAATGAAAATACACTTGATTGCCTTCTTGTCCAGCTTTCTCCTCTTTTCCTTAGGAACATGCACAAATGCATCACAACCAAATACTTTGATATGTGAAACTGAAGGATTTTTACCTGACCATACCTCATGTGGAGTTGTGTCAGCTAGCATCGACGAATGAGCCATATTCAATAGGTATTTTGCAATGTCGACTACCTCTACCCATAATTCTCATGCGAGCCCAACACCACTGAGCATGATCCTTTCCTTGTCCATTAATGTTTTGTTCATTCTCTCAGCAACTCCATTTTGTTGTGGGGTATATGGTGTGGTATTTTAGCATTATATGCCACACTGCTTGCAGAACTGATCAAATTCTTTTCCACACGATTCACCATCGTTGTCAGTTCTCAACACCTTAATCTTCTTATCTGTTTAGTTTTCTAGATATATTTAAACTCTTTGAATTTCTTGAAAACCTGTGATTTCTTCCTCATGAAATATATCCATGTCTTCCTGGAAAAATCATCTATGAAGGAGACATAATACAAGGATCCACCAAATGAAGGAACTGAAACAGGACCAAACACATCACTATGAACCAACTCTAGAATCCCATTTTCCCTTGTCGCTCCAGATGGGAACCTCACCTAACTTTGTTTTCCATATATACAATGTTCACAAAAGTCGACTTCTAAATTACATTCATGGAAATATTTAACCATTTCTTTTTTTATGCATAGCTCGAAGTCTTTTTTCTCCAATATGTCCCATCCTCTCATGCCATAGCATGGTCAGGTCGACTTTATGATGACTTATCGAGTCAGTTGGAATTGACTCAACCCGAGTTGAATCGAGATGACTTCAGGAACAATGATGTTGTTGCATCCAGTGGAGTTGACACTCCCTAGTAACTTGTATATGATCAAGAGAATAAAATGATGAATTTAATTATCATCTCTAAGTTACAACCACTATATTCATAATACTTGAGACAACCACACAATAAAATTACAAGTTCTGTAAATGACATCAAACTGAGCAATTTTATTTATAATAGATTTGTGCATTCATATATATTATGCCCAACATGGATTTCTAGGGACCGTACAACCTGTACAGGTCTGTACACTCACAGGTTATACTCAGGACGTCTGTACAACAAAACTGTGGTTGTAATATAGACCAAATTATATTACTCTTCTCTAAAATTGTTGATAAACAAAATATCCATACTATTTCTAGACCCGGGTATGGCTCATTTTCTTTTCTAGTTGATAGTACGGCTTGTACGGGATCCATACCACTCATACGACCTCTTCTCTCTTGTTGTATGTTGGTTCAACTTGTTGATGGCCCTGTCTTGGCCTTCTTATCTCTTTTTAGCCTCCTCTTCCTGTCTAGTAAGACCCAACTTGGTCTACACCTCATCCCCACTCGGTCCCCTCTTCACTGGGTTTGTTGTTTTCCCTAGCTTCCTCCTTGTCCTGCTTGATGAGACCTGACTTGGTCTTATATCTCATCCCTACTCAACCCCTTTTTTTAATTGGATTTGTTGTTGGCCCTAGCTCAACATATTTGACAGGTTCATCTTGACCTATTTCTCAACTTCCCTTGGAAGCGCCTCCTCGCTCAGTCGACTTGCTTCTATTCTTGAGGTTGTGAGAGAATGGGGCTTGCTAGGTTATTTGTAACCCTAGCCGCAATCTTGTCCCTTGGATACTTTGATCAATATATTGATCTAATGGTGGAGACTTAATCACTCATTGAGTCAACTTAAGTCACATCCAATGGTTGTGATTTAATCTTAAGTTGACTTGACTGGTCCCCACCAACTAAAGTGTTGTCTAGACATAAGTTGGTCTTCTTCCACACTACTAGACACCCCTAGTGTGGAACAACCTACCCGAGCTACATAATTTAAAACTCCCTCTTAGAGAGGGAGGAATTGCCACAAGAGATGCCTCCTCCATGATCCAAATTAGTATGAGTCTCTCCTTATTATATGAGAGACCCATCCTTTCAAAGTCTGGATACTCAATCTGTTATGCTAGATCATTTATGTTGTCACCTGTACCAAGATCATATAAGTATCCCCACTCCTCTATTTGATTCCATTCACACCACATGGGTATACTGAGGATAACTTCATGCTCTCTTAAGCATGATATAGTAGACTCATTGCTTTCCTCTATGAAATTATAGATAGGTTGCCCCCATAGCTTGTATAGGTCGTCATCGCTTATGCCTATCATCATAGGTGGCCCTGGTGTTTGATTTCTAATAGATTGGATGTGCACACCACATCCAAACAAGATCACACCGTAGCCTTGATGCTCTAAGGTCGAGATTGAGAGCACACTAACTCTCATGCTTGGTACATAAAGTACCCCTGGTATTCTAAGAATTATGCCTAATCTTATCTATAATTATACTGCCCCTTTTCCTTGGATTTCCACAATGCTAAGGTGCACACCACACTTCATAAAGCTTGAATCTTGGGATGTGAACTCCTGAAGTTCAAGTCTCTCACCTATCATATGACTTGTGGCACCGATGCTTATGTATCAACCTTTCCTGGTCATGTCCTCTACATCCAACAACAGAGTGTATTCATCTTGAAACATATTAGATAACTCACAAGCTGTGGTAGGAAACCGTCTCTCTTCTTCCTTATCTTTGTCCTTGATTTCTATTGAGGTCATTGCCTCCTTCCTTTTCCCTTTTGTACCATATCTCTTCTTGGCTTGAGAGAATTGACTGGAAAAGTGTCCAAATTCTCCACACACATAGCATTGGACATGAGAGAGGTCTTTCTTGGGCCTTTCATTAGTATATCCTCCTCTAAAATTGGTTCCCCTTCTGCCTCTACCCCCCCTCTTGGAGGTGAGGGCGAGGTTCTCCTCCTCTTCCTTTTCATTCATATTTCTACCTCTTTTGATTTCTTCTTGATATCAGTCGTTCCATAATCTTTCCTAGTTTGGTATATTCTCTCTGGCTACTACCCCTGCAATGAAGGAATCTCACTCCTTTGGGAAGCCCCTTAAGGTTGAATGAGCCATCTCGGATGGTAATAGTTTTACCCCTACTACAAGGAGTTCATCTAGAAGTTTCTTCACTTTGGTGAGGTAGGTTCTAATGCCTTCTCCTTTAGACATCCTTGTGTGTTGAAGTCTCTCTTTCAAAGCCATGATTCTACTCTCATGATTGGGTTCAAACAACCCCTTCAAATGTGTCCACATTTCATTGATTGTTTTCTTCTCACCAATGTTTGGTACCAAATGATCCTTCACTCCATCTAGAAGGATCCTTTGAGCTCTAATTTATAGAGTTTGATGTAAGTCTTTGTTTTTATCATCCATGGGAACTGTGGCTTTCTTCTCAACAATCCCCCATACTTTGCTCTCTTGAAGAGAATTGTTCATTTTGTACTTCCATTGTATGTAGTTAGAGGCACCATCAAGTTTGTCCTCATATCTGAGGTTTTTGTCCATCTTGTTACTTAGTTTCATCTTCTTCAACTTTGACTGATTCCCTCTCTCTCTGAATAGATCAACCCTCCACGGTCCTTTTTCTTCCTCCTTGAGATTAGAGGGTACATCCTCCCTCTGGATATTCTTCTTTCCTTATCTCTACAACAAAAGACTTCGACACTTCTTTTGGGGCTACCAGAATTAAGGCTTTGATACCATGAAGAGAATAAATGATGAATTTAATTATCATCCCTAAGCTACAACCACTGTGTTCATAATACTTGAGAGAACCACACAATAAAATTACAAGTTATGTAAATGAAATCAAACAGAGAGATTTTATTTATAATAGATCTGTGCATACATATATATTATGCCTAGCATGGATTTGCAGGGACTGTACCAACCTGTATGGGTCCATACACTCACAGGTTATACCCAAGGTGACCATACAACAAAATTGTGGCTCTAATATAGCCCGACTTATATTACTCTTCTATAAAATTGTTGATAAACAAAATGTCCATACTATTTCTAGACCTGGGTATGGCTCCTTTTCTTTGTTTATTGATAGTACGGTTTGTACGGGATCTGTACCACTCGTACAACCTCTTATTTCTTATTGTCTGTTGGTTCAACTTGCTAATGGCCCTGTCTCTGCCTTCTTATCTATGTTTAGCCTCATATTCTTGTCCAATAAGACCCAACTTGGTCTAAACCTCAACCCTACTCAGTCCCCTCTTCACTGGGTTTGTTGGTTTCCCTAGCTACCTCCTCATCCTTCTTGATGAGACCCGACTTGGTCTAATATCTCAGCCCTACTTGACCCCTTTTATTAACTGGATTTTTTGTTGGCCCTAGCTCGATCTCTTTGACAAGTTCCTCTTGACCTAGCTCTCGACCTCCCTTGGAAGTGCCTCCTCACTCAGTCGACTTGCTTCTCTTATTGAGGTTGTGAGAGAATGGGGCTTGCTAGGTTATTTGTAACCCTAGCCATGTTCTTATGCAATCCTATCCCTTGGATCCTTTGATCAAGATCTTGATCTAATGGTGGGGAATTAATCACCCATTGAGGAAAATTAAGTCACATCCAATGGTTGTGATTTAACCTTAAGTTGACTTGAGTGGTCCCCACCAACTAAAGTGTTGTCTAGACATAAGTTGTGCCTCTTCCAGACTACTAGAAACCCCTACTTTGGAAGAACCTACCCGAGCTACATAATCTAACATAGGGTTCCAATCCAAACTCCTTTCATTAAGACCATCACACCTCTGACCATCTTGCACGAATCCTTCTAAAATAGAGTGTGCACCCCTGCATCACTCACCTTGCTGACATATATCATATTTATTGCCAAACTCTTAACGTGTAGCACAACTGGAAGGGGTCTACTCCTACCATCCTGCAATATTAGTCAAATTCTTCCTCATCCGAACATTTTGGTTGTCAAGTCATCCCCCAAGAACACATATCCTCCTTCATATTGTTCATATTCACATAACTATTCTCTATGTGGTGTCATATGATAGGATTCTCCTGAGTCGATCAACCAAACATCTTGATCCAATTGTGTAATGTTTGACACTGAGTATACATCGCCTGATTCTCGTCAGATCCTGTATTGACTTCCATTACCTTCGACTTGCAGTCCCTTTTGCAATGCCCAACTTTACCGCATTTCCGGCATATTCATTTCGACTAAACAGGAGATTTATATCTACCCTTCGACTTAGAATTTCTACCGGAGAATTTGTCTTTATCTCTGTCAATCGGTCGACCTCTAACCACTAATGAACATTTGGTCCATCCTTCCATGAACTTATTCCTTCTCATTTCTTATGACAGTAGAGATGCAACCATGTCTTCTAGCGCTAATGTGGTTGTATTACTCTCTATAGCCACAACTAAACTATCCCAGGAGTATGGAAAATAACATAATAAGATAATACATTTCTCCTCCTTAGTGATTTTAATATCCACATAAGATAACTTGCTTAGAATAGTATTAAACAAATTTAAATGCTCAATCACTGAACTTCCCTCACTCATCCTCAGAATATACATTTTGTTTATAAGAAACAACTTATTTACTAGGTATTTTGATTGGCACAAGTTCCCCAACTTGTCCCACAATTTCTTGGCTGAATCTCCACATGATACATTCAACAGTACTGAATCTACATAGCAAAGTTGAATTGTACTCATTTCTCTTCTCTCGAGTTTCTCTCATTCTCCCATCAACATACCTATCAACATGGTACCTGGATATATTGTTGTCCATTGTTCTCGATCTACAAGGAGATCTTCAATTTTAAGCTTCCAAAGCTCAAAATTCTGACCATTGAATTTTTTGATTTGTATTCTCAAGTTGCTTGCCATTCTTTAACACAATCTTTAAATATTTCTTACTTGTGACTCTTACTGAACCTAGGGTTTAACTCAGATCCAAGGTTGTTAAACCACACTCTGATACCACATGTTAGGAAATGAAGAACACTTCCACACTAAACCTAGCATAAGAGAGGAAGACAAATTTAATCAAGTAAATGACAAAGCAAACACATAGTGTTAGCACATAGGATGTTGTGACTCCATGCCCAATGGAATTTTTCTGCAGACAGTTTGTTTCTCTCTCCCTTTATTACGTAGTCTTGTTGATCCACTCAAGTACAAACCTGTTTTAATCATTTATTTTCTGATGGGTACTAGGATTGCTCTTAAAGCAGTCTAAGAACAACTCCTGGTGCTAACACATAGTACACAAATATTTTACCCTAGAAACCCAAAATGGGAAAACCAACATTCCTTTGAGCATTATTCTCTATTGTTTTATTATTCATTCATAATAAAATGTTATATGCCTAACCTTGGTCCACACCTAAAAACAATTGACATCATACCTTCTTGCTTTACACAAGAATAACCCTATAGCCAATTTTGGCTTACATCTACATTACCAAAAACCTCTATGATTTCATATTCATCTATTGGTGATTAGCCATTAGCTCTCTTTCAGCATTACAAAACACCTTCTTTATAAGATTTATAGTAGGAAAAACCCTAAAGAAAGGTGCCCAAAAATAGTTATAGATTCACGCAGATCATTGGCTACAAATCCCAAGTCAAAGGCAGATTCTAACTCTTAATCAAATACAGAAGGAGGGAAGCGGAATATCGATGTTGAACCCAACTCCATTGTCGTTACCACCAAAGTTAAGCCAAGAGAACCAAAAGAAACAGAGGAAGGGGAACGTCTCTTTCACTCACAAAAGTGGGTAAAGGGGGCTCCACTTCATTTCATTATCAATAGCGGCAGTTAGAAGAACCTGATCTTAGAAAAGGTCGTTAAGTGACTGGACCTACTGATGACATCGCACCTGTAGGCCTACACCATCGGTTGGCTTCACCAAGGAGGAGATCTTTGTGTCAGCCAAAAGTGTCGTCTACCCTACGACATCAAGCCCTTCAAATACGAGGTATTGTGTGATATTTCTCCCCTTGAAGTTTGTGATGTTCTTTTAGGACAACCATATTTATGGAAGTGACATGTTGTGTATGAGTCTAGACCCTGCAGTGTTATTATTACCTTGGGTAGACAATTGTACAGGATACTAGAGCTAGTGTCGCCTACCGCTATTTCTTTAATCTCTGTTAAGCAATGCAGTAAGGTCATTTCAAAGATCGGGAAGTTCATCTTCTTTGTGATCCGTGCTCACAGTAAGAAAAAGGTCACCACCACATATGTGACCTCTACACAAAGCCTCTCTTTGCAGCAGAAGCAAGTGGATGGGATCGTGGAAGAGTATAGATACATCTTCTCCTCACCCATTGGGGTACTGACACACTGTCAAGTCAAGCATCCAATTGATCTAACCCCCAATGCACCTCTATTGAATGGAATAGTCTATCGTTGCTCACTGATGGAAAATGACGAAATCAAGCGTCATATCCAAGAGTTGCTTCAAAAGGGGCACATTAGACCCAACTCCTCCCCTTGCAGAATCTTGATTGTGCCAGTGCAGAAGAAAGACGAGACCTAGCGGCTCTGCATTGATTATAGAGCATTAAAAAAATCACAGTCAGGAACCGATACCCAATTCCCCGAATTGATGACCTTCTTGACCAAATCAAGGGAGAAAATTTCTTCAACAAGATTGACCTAAAGTGTGTCTACCACCAGGTTCCCATCGAAAATACTGATGTAAGGAAGACAACTTGCAAATCTAAAGAAGGTCTCTTTGAATCGTTGGTCATGCTCTTTGGCTTAAAAAATGCACCAACAACTTTCATGAGGTTTATGGATGATGTATTGAGACCCTTCACCAACTCTTTTGTGGTCGTATATCTGGATGAAATCCTCGTCTTCAGTAGAACTTGGGAGGAGCACATGCAACATATTCATCAGGTTTTGAGCACTTTGCAGAAGTACAAGCTATATGCCAACCTGGAAAAATTCTCTTTTGGCATGAACATGGTCTAATAATTAGGATAAATGGTTGATGAGCATGAGTTACATGTGGATATATCTAAGATCCAAGTCATTCGTGACTGGCTAGCCCCAACCACACTAACCAAACTTCAAAGCTTCTTGGGACTTGCCATGATCCAGGTGGATATTGTTGGCCACCCACCTATTCCAACTGGCTCCTCTTGTTCATTTTTGTTCAACATGTTCTTCTATACTTCTTTGTAATTGTGAGTTCTACACTTTTGGGGTTGTCTGAAGCCCCACACATCCTCCAGGTGGACACTGGTGGCCTCTCGCCTAATCCAATTGGCTTATTTTGTATGTTTTCATGTCATCACATCTTGTTGTACTTCCAAGGTCGTTTTGGGGCCCTAAACATTGTTTGTTTGGCTCGCCACAGTCAAATTGTAAACAAAGTTAGAGTTTGATGGCATAATGTGTATTTCTCTGAAATACCTTTCCAACGGGCTATCATGCACCTAAAATGGAGGTCGTATGCAAAAGTTATGACCCTAGAAAGTTGAGGTACCAACTTACACCAACTTACCCATAGGGCCCACATGAATTTTGGTGTTTCACTTTCTAGGGTTAGGTTTTTGGATGTATAGGGTTTTGGAATTCATGAGTAATATCAAAACAACCTCTAGAGCCTCATTGTAATCCATTCTGCTCAAACGGATGTGCGTAGAAGCCACATCTCTTCTTAGAGATAGCTACCACCATTCGAGCAAGTGTTTGAGTTCTACAGTTTCAACCTATTTCACTATTCAATAGAACATATTGTTCACTGGATATCTTTTTTATTCTTCATATCTCTATGTTTATTGTATTCAGTCTGTTAATCAGTTTGCTCTGCTCCTAAATCCATATCAGGGGTATCAGAGCGGTCTTCTCTTCATTTATTTTTCTTCGTGCATGTCCCTGACAAGATCTGGGTATAAGAAGTTGGGACTCGAACCAATCGAGCCATTACAAGATCGGTCACGTCGAGCCCTAAAACAACCCATGGGGGACGAAAATAAAGATGATGGAGTAGGAGATCCTATTAAAATGTTGCTCAAGGAAGCCCTCGCGCGACAAAGGAACGAAATGATGGACAACTTCGCTCAAATCTTTCGACGACTACCCACACGAGAAGCATCTTCATCAAGCGTCCATGAAACCACCTTCAAGGTACAAGTAAATTTTGATATTCCATTATTTGAAGGACTGATAGATGCGGATGCTATAGATAAATGGTTGAATCTGCTCCAAGGGTATTTTTCGGTCCACAATTTTTCTGATAGGGAAAATATCACTTTTTCACTCCTCAAGGTTGTTCCTCATGTTAAAGACTAGTGGGATACTTACTCTGAGCAAAGGGCCATGGAGGAATCTGCAATGTTTGTCATGGCCCCTACATGGGATTCCTTTCGGGACGCCATTAAAGAACAATACTACCATGTTTGAAGCTAGGAGGACTAGTACATTAGATTGACCACCCTACATCAAGAAAGGGACCAGACAGTACCAAATTTCACCAATATTTTCCATACCCTACTCACCAAATTGGGTATCAAAGACTCTGAGCGTCATCTGGTGCTCAAACACCACGACTATTTGCATAGATAAATTCAAGCAGAAATTGAGTTTTTGTACATCACCTCATTGGGCATGGCTTATAGATACATTGTCAATATTGGGCATAAATTTAAGCAGAAAAGGCAAGAGTTTGGATCTACAAACCCCTCACAGTCGAAGCAGGGAAAAGGCATCCCCAACCCACATAGCAAGGGACCAAGTCAAGATGGTCTCCCTCAGGACAACCAGTCCAAGCCGCAACACAAGAAGGGAAATAAGAAGACGAAGAAGGACACGGGAAAATGGTGTGAGTACCATAGAATCCCTTGGCACAACACCAAAGAATTTCTCTCCAAGCAGTCCCTCATGGTCGAACTAAAAGCTTCCGAGTCAGAGGTCAATTCTGATTCTGAATAAAATCCTGAAGGAGGGAAGCAGATTATCGATTTTGAAACCAGTGCCACTATCACTACCACCAAAGTTCGGCTAAGTGAACCAGAAGAACCAGAGGAATGGGAACGCCTCTTTCACTTACATATGTGGGTAAAGGGGGCTCTTATTCATTTCATTGTCGATAGCGGTAGTCAAAAGAACTTGATTTCAGTAGAGGTGGTCAAGCGGATAAACCTGCCAATGACACCACACCCGCAACCCTACACCATCGTCTGGCTTCACCAAGGAAGAGATATTCATGTCAGCCAACAGTGTCGTCTTCCCTACGACATCAAGCCTTTCAAGTATGAGGTATTGTGTGATATTCCTCCCCTTGAATTTTGTGATGTTATTTCGGGACAACCATATTTGTGGAAGTGTCATGTTGTGTATGAGTCTAGACCCCACAATGTTATTATTACTTTGGGTTAACAATTGTACAGGATACCAGAGATAACACTGCCTACTGTTATTTCTTTAATCTATGCTAAGCAATGTAGTAAGGTCATCTCATAGACCGAGAAGTTTGTCTTCTTTGTGATCCATTCTCACAGTAAGCAGAAGGTCGCTGCCACATCCATGGCCTCTACACAGAGCCTTTATTTGCAGCAGAAACAAGTAGGCGAGATCATAGAAGAATACAAAGACATCTTCTCCTCACCTACAGAGGTACTGACACACTGTCAAGTCAAGAATCCAATTGATCTGACCCTCGGTGCACCTCTACCTAATGGGCCAGTCTATCGTTGCTTGTTGATGGAAAATGATGAAATCATGCGACATATCCAAGAGATGCTTTAAAAAGGGCACATCATAACCAACTCCTCCCCTTTTGGAAGCCCGATTGTACTAGTGCAAAAGAAGGACGAGACGTGGCGACTCTGCATTAATTACAGAGCCTTAAACAAAATGACAGTCAAGAACTGGTACCCCATTCCCAGGATTGATGACCTTCTTGACCAACTCCAAGGGGGGGAATTTCTTCAGCAAGATTGACCTAAATTCTGTCTACCACCAAGTTCCCATCAAACCAACTGATGTATGGAAGAAAACCTTCAAATATAAAGAAGGTCTTTTCGAATGGCTAGTCATGCCCTTTGGCTCAACGAATGCACCAGCCACTTTCATGAGGTTGATGGATGGTGTATTAAGACCCTTCACCAACTCCTTTGTGGTGGTATATTTGGATGACATCCTCATCTTCAGCAAGACGTGGAAGGATCACATGCGGCATATTCAACAATTTTTGAGCACTTTACGGCAGCACAAGCTATATGCCAACTTGGAAAAATGCTCTTTTGGCATGAACAAGGTCCAATACTTGGGCTACATTTTTTATGAGCATGGGGTACATGTTGATCCAGCTAAGATCTAAGTCATCTGTGAGTTTCCAGCCCTAACCACACTGATCAAGCTTCAGAGATTCTCGGGACTAGCCAACTTCTATCGACGATTCGTGTTGGGATTCTCCCATATTGCATGAGCCCTCAACCAGGTGACCAAGGGTGGTGGTAGGGCCAAGTTCGTGTGGGGGAAGGAGCAACAATGAGAATTCTATGATCTTAAGAATCGCTTGTGCTCAGCTTGAGTACTCTCCTTTCCCAGTCTGCAACAACTGTTTGAGATTGATATTGATGCATCTGACTATGTTGTGGGCACAGTTCTCACTCAGCGCGGGCATTTGGTGGAATACAATAGTGAGATACTCTCTGACACTATCCACCAATACCCCACCTATGACAAGGAAATGTATTCCATTGTACAATACTGTCGTCAATGGAAACATCACATTCTAGGAAAAGAGATGATCATACATAATGATCACAAGCCTCTGCAGTTCATACAAACACAGGGGAAATTGTAGAATGACCGCCATCAAAAGTGTTCCACCTACCTACAATAGTCCCATATCAACATCAAGTATAAGAAAAGTATCTCCAATCATGTCGTTGACTGCCTCAGTTGGCCTCCTGTGGCTACACTCATCAATGTGCTCCATTCTTGTGGACATGAAGCATCTGAGTGGCCCCAACTTTATCAACAATATCTGGACTTCACCACCACCTGTCATCTCTTGGGTACAGGCACAATTGTCACCAATTTTCACATTCAATATGGACTCTTATGCCACTTGGGCCATCTCTTTGTTCCTACAAGCGAGCATGCAAAGATGATTTGGGAATCCCACTGCAGTCGAGTGGCAGGACATTTTGGCATGGAGAAAATTGTGGTCGTTCTTCAGAAACATTTTTTATTGGGCAACACTTTGGCAAGACGTTATCAAGTATATCAAATCTTTCACTGTCTGTGTCATTGCCAAGATAACCATCAAGAATCAAGGCTTATACACCACTCTTCCTATTCCCGATAAGCCTTGGGAATCCGTCTCAATGGATTACATGTCTGGCTTTCCTTCCACCAAGCAAGGAAATGACTGTGTATTTGTGGTCATTGATCAGTTTTCGAAGATGGCCATCCTCATGGCCTACAAGAAAAATATCACCGTGACAAATATTGCCAAGCTCTTCTTAGAACGAGTGTGGGTCCACTTTTGGATACCACAAACCATCATATTCGACCAGGACAGCAGGTTCCTCAGCACATTTTGGTCAAGTCTCTGGTCTTTGTTGGACACCAAGCTCACAAAATCCACTTCTTTCCACCCCAAAACTGACAACCAAACAGAGGTCGTCAATCGTATGATTGTGTACATCCTACGCATGTAAAATTATAAGAATCGACATACATGGGACAAGAGTCTCCCCTATGTTCAACACAGTTACAACAGGGCTCTCCATAGCTCCACCATACATATCCCATTTCAGGTGGGTCTGGGATTCCAATCCTCAGGACCCATTGATGTTGCACTTCCTCTTACCACCACACAGACATAATATTCCCATGATCAGTCTGCGATTCACAAATCCACCAAATTTGTTGAACGAATTCAGCACATTCGCCAATAGGTCCAGGAGATTTTGCAGAAATCCAATGCTAAGTACAAGCAGTTCCATGATCAACACAGGGTACCACACCAGTTTCGATTTGGTGACAAAGTTTGGTTACATTTTCAGAAGGAGCGTCTCAAGGGGCCCCATTGCAATATTCACCCACTTCGCTATGGGCCTTACACTATCACCAAGGCTATGGGTAGCAATGATTTTGAGCTCAACGCTCCACCCTTCCTTGGCCTGCATCCAGTGTTCAATGTGGAACTCTTTCAACCATATTTTCCACCATTATTGGACACCTTGGAGATCACAGAACAACTGACACCAACAAATATCAACCCTAACTTCATGTAACATGCCTCCACTGATCAGATAATGGACAAACAGGTCAAGGGAAATCGCCAGCAGAGGATCCAGCTTTATGGGGTTGTCAAGGCAGGGCAACTCCTACACCAAGGAAAGTGGCTCACCCGGGGCCAAATCCATTAGAAGTTTCCTCACCTGATGGGGGAACTCAATGAAATGGAGACCATTTGTTCTTAAGGGGGTAGGATTGATCCAGGTGGATATTGGTGGCCACCCATCTATTCCAACTGGCTCCTCTTGTCCATTTTTGTTCAGCACGTTCTTCTATACTTATTTTTAATTGTGGGTTCTACACTTATGGGGCTGTCTGAAGCCCCGCACATCCTCTAGGTGGATACTGGTGGCCTCTCGCCTAATCCAACTGGCTTATTTTGTATGTTTTCATGTCAACACATCTTTTTGTACTTCTAGGGCCGTTTTGGGGCCCTAAACATTGTTTTTTTTTTGGCTCGCCATAGTCAAACTGTAGATGAAATCAAATTTTGACGGCAAAATATGTAGTTCTCTGAAAGACATTTCCAACGGGCTATCACACGCCTAAAACAAAGGTCGTATGAAAACGTTACGACCCTGGGAAGTTGAGGTACCAACTTACACCAACTTACCCATAGGGGCCCACATGAATTTTGGTGTTTCACCTTCTAGGGTTAGGTTTTTGGATGTATAGGGTTTTGGAATCATGAGTAATATCAAAAAAGCCTCTAGATCCTTATTGTAATCCATTCTTCTCATACGGATGCGCATAGTAGCCACATCTCTTCTTAGAGATAGCTACCACCATTCAAGCAAGTGTTTCAGTTCTGAAGTTTTACAATTCCATCCTATTTTGTTATTCAATAGAAGATATTGTTCATTGGATATCTGTGTTATTCTTCATATCTCTATTTTTATTGTATTCATTCTGTTAATCATTTCGTTCCGCTCCTAAATCCAGATCATGCCAACTTCTACTGATGGTTCATGTTGGGATTCTCCCATATTACATGCACCCTTAGCCAAGTGACCAAGGGCGGTAGAAAGGAAAATTTCACATAGGGGAAGGCACAACAACGAGCATTTGATGATCTAAAGTATCGCTTGTGCTAATCTCCAGTACTCTCCTTACCCGATCCACAACAACCGTTTGAGATTGAGACTAATGCATATGGCTATGTTGTAGGTGCAATGCTCACTCAACATGGTCATCCAATAGCATATCATAGTGAGACACTCTCAAATACCGTTCGAAAATACCCCACCTATGACAAGGAAATGTATTCCATTGTGAAAGCCTGTCGTCAATGGAAACATTACATTCTGGGAAAGGAGACAAGCATCCACACTGATCACAAGCCTCTGTAGTTCATACAGACACAAGGAAGTTGCAGAACGACCGCCATCAAAAGTGGTCCAAATAACTACAACAGTTCCATCTCAACATAAAGTATAAGACATAGAGCACAAATCGTTTCGTCGATTGCCTCAGTCGACCTCCCATGGCTACACTCACCACCATGCTCCATTCCTATGGGCATGAGGCTTTTGAGTGGGCCCAACTTTATCAGCGAGATCTTGACTTTTCCACCACCCATCAGCTCTTGGGTATAGGCGCGAATGTCACCAATTTTCACATTCAAGATGGAATGTTATGCCATCTGGTCCACCTCTATGTTCCTGCAAGCGAGCATGAAAATTTGATTTGGGAGGCTCACTACAAGTGGATAACAGGACATTTTGGCATGGAAAAAATTGTGGTCGTTCTAGAGAAACATTTTTATTAGCCAAAACTTCGACAAGATGTCAGCAAGTATATCATATCTTGCATTGTCTATGTCATTGCCAAGCCATCCATCAGGAAGCAAGGTTTATACACCCTTGTTCCTACTCCCGAGAGGTCTTGGGAATCCATCTTGATGGATTACATGTCTAGCCTTCTATCCATTAAGAAAGGAAATGATTGTGTATTTGTGGTGGTTGATCGGTTTTCGAAGATGGCCATTCTCACAGCCAGAAAGAAGAGCATCACAACTTAATATACTTCCAAGGTCTTCTTTGAATGAGTGTGGGTCCATTTTGGGATACCACAGACCATCATCTTTGATCGGTAAAGCAGGTTCCTCAGCACATTTTTCTCAAGTATCTCATCACTGTTGGACACCAAACTCACCAAATACACTTCCTTCCACCCTCAAACCGATGGGAAAATAGAGGTCGTCAATCAGATGATTGTGCATGTCCTATGCATGTATAACTCTAAGAATCCATGTACATGGGATGAGAGTCTTCCCTATGTTCAACACATCTACAATAGGGCTCTCCATAGCTCCACTGGCCATAGCCCATTTTAGGTGGGGCCAGGATTCCAAACCTTGGGTCTCATTGATGTTGCACTATCTCTTGCAATCACACAAACAAAATCTTCCCATATTCAATCTGAGGCCGACAAAGCCACCATATTCATTGAGAAGATTCAACGTATCCGCCAACAGGTCCATAATATTTTGGAGAAAACCAATGCTAAGTACAAGCAGATCTATGATCAACATCGGCTACCACACAAGTTTGAGGTGGGAGACAAGGTCTGGTTACATTTGTAGAAAGAATTCCTTACAGATCCCCATCAGAAGCTCCATCCACTTTTCTATGGGCCTTACACTATCACCAAGGTTGTAGGTGACAATGCTTTTCATCTCAACACTCCCCCCTTCCTTGGCTTTCACCGAGTGTTCAATGTGGACATCCTCCGACCATATTTTTCACCATTATTGTACACCTCAGAGATTGAAATTTTATCACCTGATGAGGGAAATCAATGCAATGGAGACCATTGCATCCTAATGGGGGAGGACTGATCCAGGTGGACATTGGTGGCCACCCACATGTTCCAACTGGCTCCTCTTGATAGTTTTTAGTTCAACATGTTTCTCTGTAATGATGAAATTTCTTTGTAATTGTCGGTTCTGCACTTCTGGGGCTATCCTAAATCCCTACATGGCATCCAGGCGGATATTGGAGGTCACCCACCAATTCCAACTATCTTATTTTGGAATTTTTCATGTCAGTACATCCTTTTATACTTCCAGGGTCCTTTTGGGGCTCTAAACAATGTTTTTTTGGCTTGCCACAGTAAAACTCTAAACAAAGTTATATTTTGATGACATAATGTGTAGTTTTCGAAAAGAAATTTCCAACGAGCTATCACACGCCTAAAATGGAGGTCTTATGCAAAATTTACGACCCTGGGAATTTGAGGTACCAACTTACCCATCGGGGCCCACATAACTTTTGGTGTTTCATCTCCTAGGGTTAGGTTTTTGGATGTCTAGGGCTTTGGAATTCATAAGTAATGTTAAAAAGTCCTCTGGAGCCTCATTGTAATCATTATGCTCAGACGGATGCATGTAACATCCACATCTCTTCTCAAAGATAGCTACCACCATTCGAGCAAGTTGTTTTCAGTTCTGCATTTTTACAGTTTCAGACTATTTTGTTTATTCTATAGAAGTTATTGTTCACTGGATATTTGTTGTCGTTCTCCGTATCTATGTGTTATTGTATTCAATCTGTTATTCATTTCGTTCCGCTCATAAATTCGGATCATAACCATACTTACATAAATGATAACATTGTTGAAATATTTCACTTGCAAAGAAGTAAGCATAAGAAATCTTGGTTAGTTCAGTTAGCCACGAGGGCTAAGAGGAAAATAAATGAGTTAGTTAAAGATTGTCTGATAGACATGATTGGAATTGGCACAAAGGTATATGTAAAAATCATACCGTTGGGTTCATATGACTGTCTAATTGGCATGGATTGGTTGGAAAAACATTATGTTGTCCTAGATTGTTACAACAAGACAATCACATGTCTTGATGAGGAATGACAACAAAGCAAGATTCAAGACATTCCAAGAGATATAGTTGTTAGAGAGATTTCAGCTATGAAGTTGAAGAAGAGATTCAAGAATGGATGTCAGATGTTTTCAGCCCATATGGAGGAGGCAACCAAAGACAAAGTAGCAAGCATTGAAGACCATCCGGTCTTGAGGTATTTTGAAGATATTTTTAGAGAAATTCCAGGATTTCCATCAAAGAGAGACATCGATTTCTCTATTGATCTGGTCCAAGGAGTTTCCCCAGTGTCTAAGATGCCTTACAAAATGGGAACACAAAAACTAAAAGAGTTGCAGATGTGCTTGAAGAAATTTTGAAGAAGGGGTATATACACCCAAGTGTGTCACCTTGGGGAGCCCCAATTCTTTTTGTGAAAAATAATGATGGAACCTTAAGACTATGTATTGGTTTCAGATAGATTAATAAGATTACCATAAATAATAAGTATCATTTGCCAAGAATTGATGATTTGTTTGATCAGTTGAAAGGTGCAAGAATCTTTTCAAATATTGACTTGAGATCAAGCTATCATCAAGTAAGGATAAAGGAAGAAGACATAAGAAAGACAACATTCAGAATAAGATATGGGCATTATAAATTCACGATAGTGCCATTTGGACTATCAAATGCCTCAATGATTGTTATGTGCCTGATGAATGGAGTGTTCAAGGAGTACCTGGACAAGTTTGTGATTGTATTCTTAGATGATATACTCGTCTATTCTAAGTCAAAAGAGAAACATGAGCATCATTTAAGAATAGTGTTACAAGTTTTAAGAGAGCATCAATTGTATGCTAAGTTAAATAAGTGCATCTTTTACCAAAAGAAGATTCACTACTTGGGGCATATAATATCAATAGCAGGGATAGAATTTGATCCTGAGAAGATAGAGGCTATTAGAGGATGGTTAGTGCCAAAGAATGTGATAGAGGTCAGATCATTCATGGGTCTTGTTGGTTATTATCGAAGATTCATAAAAGGGTTCTCAAAGATTGCAAGTCCAATCACTTCCTTGCAAAAGAAGAGAGTGAAATTAGAATGGACTTCCAAGTGTGAAGAGAGTTTTCAAAAGCTAAAGGGAATATTGACAAGTGCACCAATATTGAAGATTTTA